>LOEQ01002207.1:164357-184492 GCA_001685075.1 Bramus lutescens | reverse complement strand
TGGCATATGCCTTTAATCTCAACACTCTTCCTGAGACAAGGTCCTACTATGAATCTCACACTGGCCTGGAACTTACTCTGCAGCCCAGGGGTTTGCCTTGAACACTTGTCACTTATCTCAGTGTCAGTCTCCTAAGCGCTAGCTTCACAGACCTGAGTCCATAGAGAAGTGATGGTCAGGCAGATGGAGGAACTACCCATGTACCCTCAATTACAAAGTAYTGATGCTAGGCTTCAAACCCAGACATGCCAGAAGCCATGGTCTCTCYACCAAACAATATTTCTTCTACCAAAGCATTTTCACACAGCCAGTGTTCAAAATTACAACTTCTAATAACTGTATAACATTCCATCTAGTGGAAAAAAAWTTTGCTTYATTACCTCTTAATGTATATCACATAGGTAACATAGAAGGTACCAACTATTATTTTGCCTGCTTTTGTATTTTTTAAATATTTATTTATTTATTATGTACACAACATAATATGCCGCTCACTCTGCATTAGAAAGGTTGATAAATGGCAAAGATTCAATTATGCAGTCGTCCCTCTAAGTCTTTCCTACTGAATAAGCACCAAGGACGGCAGCAGAATGTGTCACATCTGGCATGCCAGAATCAGTGGCGTCCCGAAACACAGATGATTTCCCGAGCACCCTTTCCTGACACGGTTCCCCAGAAGAAGGTTTCGGATCACAGACTGCACACCATGGTTATAGTTGCAGTGCTGAAACAAAAGAAAGAAAAATCTGTCTCAGATGCTACCTCTGTGGCTTTGCCACCTGCTTCACAACACAGTAGAGCTGTCACTTAGTATGTGGTGGTGTTGCCATTGTCTGTGTCCGTCTGAGCCTCACATGAAGTCTGGCTTCTTTTATCCGCCATAACAGCCCCTTGCTAGACAGCCAGTGGAAATGTCCCCTGTCTAATTAGTACCTCGTGGCAGTTGGTGGCAGAGAGAAAGGGGTATTTGTCTGGTGAGGGCATAAACATCTATTTTATTATAGAGCGAAGCCACATCCAGGCCTCCCTGGGTGCCGCCCTCCCCGTGCAGGGAAAATGCAAAGTGAAATGAGGCCTTCTTTCTAATTAGCTTCAGGTACCTGTCTGGAAAACGTTGTTCAATGTTACCTGCTAAGCTGGAACCGATGCTGCCACCTTTCGACCAACTCACCTCAATGCTTTGTTATGTAGCTTCTAAGTCGTCAAACCACCTCCACCCTGGAATTAATTAACAATGTGTGTAGAGATATGAACCCAACCTTTTGTATAGAACAGCCCCCCTCCAAGAAAATCAATGTTTCAAAGGACAAAGAGCCTAAAATGTTCTTGAAATAAAAAGCCTCTTTACACATGCATTGAATGTGTATTGTAAAAGCAGGACGCACTGAGCTGTTGATAATGTCTCTCCTTTTCCTAGCTGACTACATAGAAGAACCTGTAGCTTTGAAGTTCTCCCACCCTTGTCTGGAAGACCACAACAGCTACTGCATTAACGGAATGTGCGCCTTCCACCATGAGCTGGAGAGAGCCATTTGCAGGTGATTGCGAAGAACTCAGCAAGTCTTAGAGACAGAAGAAAGTGGTAGACATAACACAGTCCCGCCTGTTCTGTTTGCTCGGTAGCCCATTGGTATGCTCTTCCCTGGAGAAGACTGTTTCTCCTGCTCTCACCATTCCCTAGTTAGCTATAGTTCTTTTTGCAGGGTGAGACATTCTGAGTCCTCCCTAGTCCACCTTAGTTTGCCTGTTGCCATTGTTGTTGTTCTGGTCATATTTAAGCAGTCGCATTGGTGAGACTTCATGGATGTTGCTTCTGCCATTTCGAGGAGACACCGTGTCATAGCAAACTCCCTCTTCCTGTTAGGAAATGCTTAGAGGAAGAAGAGGAATGGGGATGTAATTCTATTATAATCTCAAAAAATTTAGCAATAAGATGATGAAATGTCGAAAGAATGAGGAAAAATATTGCTTGATCTGAATGTGACTGGGCAGTCTTCTTCATATTTGAATATGAAGAAGTCTTTTTCTCTAAGCTGCTTAACCGTGTTACTCAAAACTATCGTTCCCAGACTATAGCTTGCATGGAACCTGGAGCTTCCTAGAAATGCTGACTTTAATGGTCTATAACTATCAAATAAGTATCTTCATTTCGAACAACATGCAAAGTTGACTCTGAGCTTTCATAGGATGGCAGGATGAGACAGACTCCCACAGAAAGAAAATCTATTCAAGAAGAGAAAGTCCTGGAGCTACCATGGTCTCTTTTTGGCCACTGGCCTGCTCAGTTTCTTGACAGTCTGCCTCTCACTCCTAGCCATGAGGGAGATAGGTGGAGGCATACTGACAAGACCCTGGTAAAGCCCAGGCTGCTTCATTAGTGGACTGGCTCCCATGTGCCTCTGCAAAGTTGTCTCTTTTCTCATTCGTGGAAGCACGTCGCCTGGTTGTTCTGTCATTGTAGGCTTTAAGGTTGTGCATTCTTTTCTCTCTTTAAAGGTGCTTTACCGGTTATACGGGAGAAAGATGTGAACATTTGACCTTAACTTCGTATGCTGTGGATTCTTATGAAAAATACGTTGCAATTGGGATTGGTGTTGGATTATTAATTAGTGCTTTTCTTGCTGTCTTATATTGCTATGTAAGAAAAAGGTATGAAAAAAATGAAGCGTTAGATGGGTCATGTGTTCACTTGACAAGTGTTTACTGAGTCTCTACTGTTGACATGCGTGTCTGAGAAGACCCTCTGTAACATTTTTGGTGCCCTTTCATTAGCCCAGACAAGTGGTAAAGATTGCCTTCAGATGCAGTAGAACAGTACAAATTTAAAGGTTCCTTTCTTCTTATCTATGTTTACCTAAGTCAAAGTTCTGAGTGGGAAGGACAACAAGCCTCTAGAAAGGCAGAAATTAAGTATATCTTACTGATGATTATGCATTTAGTGTCTAAAAATGCATACATATTTTTTGAGTAAAAAAGAAGTTAAAAGCTAGGCATTGGTGGCACACACCTATAATCCCAGTGCTCAGAAGGCAGAGGCAAGTGGATCTCTGTGAGTTCAATGCCAGCCTAGTCTACAGAGAGTTTCAGGACAACCAATACTGGCTACACAAAGAAATCTTGTCTCCAAAATCCAAAACAAAATTTAAGAAATACTTATTAAATAAATTAAAATGTGTGACAGATATGGGCCACTTTCTCCATAGCCATCAAGAGTATGTTTCTTTAGCAACACTGTCTGCTGCGAAAAACCCAATATCAAGAACTTAACCTGCAAACAAGTTTAAATTAGTTATGTATGTACCATAGTATTTCAAGTTTCCACATGCTAGTTATTGGTCATCAAATCCACACAACTAAGAAAAACTCAAAAATTAATGAGAGGCACATTAAGAACAAATGTATTTCCCTTGAGGTACTTTCACTATTTCTTTTTAAAAAATCAACTGAACTTCCATGACCAAAGTTAGAAGTGTCTTTTGCTTAATAAATGCCTATCAGAAAGAGTTGAATATGTGTTATATTAGCTTTATTCTTGTCAAAGAGATGAAGAATAATAATGAGAAAGAGGAGGAATAAAGCAAAGAGGAGAAAGAAAGGGAAGAGGAGGAGGAAGAGGAGAAAAAGGAGGAGGAGAAAAAGGAGGAGTAAAGATTTGTAGACATCTGAGAGCTGGGATGGAAAGTCAGGTTCTCTGGAAGAAGGGTCTTAAATGGAGATGGTTATGCTTGTGTGGTTGTGGGTGGTATCTAAGACAAAATCTGTAGTGGGGTAAGGAAAACAAACAACACAGCCCAAAGTTGCCATGCAAAGATGTGGATTCAGCTCCAGTGCAGTCTGGGCCTGATTTTCTAGCAACAGAGAGAATGCAAATGACATCATGAGCCCATCTCAGAGAGGAGTGGCTCTTGACTTTAATACTCCACATCAGTTAATCATGGGTCACGATGCTCACAGTGGAGTAGTGATCGGGGTCTTAAGAAACTTGTTGGCAAAGCACTCTGTTGAGCAGGGTGCTACTGTGCATGGGTTGCTTCCTGCGACTGAGTGATGCATCCACCAGAAGACAAATGGCATCTAGGAAGAGGACTAAGAGCAACTGCTACAGCAGCATGCATGTGTGTGTAATCCATAGTGATCAACATAGACAGCACTCTCATGGAAACCAATGTTCTCTCTATTTCAGATGTTTAAATCTGAAATCACCGTACATCATCTGCTCCGGAGGGAGACCATTGTGAGACCTTACAAGGCATATTCTTCAAGTAATTTGTCAAAAGTAGTGGGGACTCTGATGGAGATCTTCAGATGATACAGAATGCGACAAACTAGCTTGAAGATAATGGAAGTTTGGGCCACAATGCAATACGAGGTTAACATTGAACATTGGTTCTCAGGTTTGCTGTCTTTGTGTGCCACAGGAGCTATGTGAACAAGCTATGCAGAAGCCAAATTTACAATGCTACTTTGGGCTTGTTATTGTGTGGTCAATGCCACTGTAGGAGGATTTGTTTCATGCTTCTGATCATCTCAAATGTGAATTTTCATTTTAATCATTTAGTCCACATCAAGTCAAGTAATGCCATGTCTGTGTTCTTCATGTACAAAATATTTTGGACCACCTGTCTCAATGGACCTGATCTCAAACCTTCTGTCCTCATGGGATTTCAGGGAATTTGGTATCAACTTCTAAATGAAACCAATGAATGGCTCTCTGAGTGAACTAAAAATACATTCAGCCCGAACCACTGAAAGAAATCGGAGTACCCAAGGCAAGCATAAATCATACCCAGCTTAGGACAACAGTGTGCAAACTTTATTTGTGGAGTTTGGAATAGCAAAGAAATTCTCAAGGATGGAAAGTCACCTGGACAGCAAATCCTGAGTAGGCAAAACCGCTGTTTCTGTTTGGATTATAAAGCCTTGGGTTGGGATAACTGGTCCCCTGGTGTTCTAAATCATCATCCCATCCTTCCATCGAAAGGTTCACCTGGCGTCCATCACCTGAACTGAAGTCCTAGACTTCACCAAGCAAGTATAAGCCTCCGACTGATCCCAGAATGGAAACTGAGAACTAGATAGAGGAGCAATAGCTTGTGGAGTGTTACCATTCTTGATTGATAACATATTTGTGCTTAGGTAAAAATGGAACAATGGTAGAAATACTTATTTGGAAATTAGGGTCTTTCATTTGAATTTTGTTTCTGTCACATGATCCAGTCTTGGACATGTCTTTTCCTCTCTTTGGGCTTTGGTTGCATTTTCTTCAAGACCCATGTAGCTCTAAAATTGAACTATAGAAGAAGAGGGAAAAAAAAGCCCAACTCCTATATCTGAACTGTAGATGAGATTATCTTCAACACTTCCATTATCAACCCATGCCTAATACCAAAATACCCAAGGGTGTCATCCTTAGTATATGTCTTAATGTTCAGTTTTTAAGATAATAATTTATTTTTAGAGTAAATACAAAATGAGATTACAGAGTATTAACAGCTACTGTTTTTCTTTCTGTGTTTAATCTAGAACTAAGGACTTATTTCTTTTTATCAGAAACAGAACAATTTGATAGTGAGATTAATTCAAAGAAAGTGATACCTGCCTATTCTTACAACAACAGCTGGTCCTAAACCCGACGTGTGTACTGGCCTAGCGTTCCATCCACACTTTAGGTAGGTACACTACGCCCTGCTTTCCTCTGAGAGAAGGTGTTTCCTCCAGAAGGAATGCAGTGCAGCTGTGTGCATGTCAGCACTTTCTGCATATGCAAAGTTACAGCACCGGGAAGGGTGAGGAATGACAGTTCCACCCAGTGACTCCAGCAGCCCCACCCAGAAAGCAACCTCTTCCTGAGCAGTTCAAAAAAGATGGAGATTTTGCCTAGGAGAGTCCAGGAAGGTATACTGGAGGCCTACTTTCAACTAAAAACGACTTTTTTTTTTTGAAGATGCAGAATGTAATTTGCTTAATTGGCTCTTTCACTCAGGGACTAGAAACCTTAATGATAACATTAGGGAAGCGTGCAGGGCAGATAACAGAGTAATCAAAAGCTGGGACTTTTTCAAATAATGAATGAAATAGGAAGTAATACTTAATCACTTACATGTCCTTTTCAACATGGAAACTGCCACTGGGCCACAAGAATGGAGACCAAGAGGGTCTGGGACATTTAAGAGGATGTGGGATGATAGGATGTGGAGATTCAAGGGTCTTCCTTCCTGGGATCAGTAGCCCAGAAGGCTTAGAGTTTCATCTAAATCTGCATTTGTTGTTGTTGCTGTTATTCTTGTTTTTATTACAGTCCTGGAGATTGGACATTGGGCCTCATGGATACTAAACTAGAGTTTTAGCACAGAGCTACTCAGGCTCCAGATTTAACCTCCCATCTCTAATGGTGAATATCTGGATGACTTAAGAGAGAAGCCAACCTCCAGCTTGCAGATGCTTCCAGAAATAACTAAACAAAAGCTTCCTATTCGTCTTGAGAAAAGAGGAATTCCTGCTACCTCTGGAGAGGTGACATCACACACGCTTACAGTCTGTAAGTGCCTGCCAATTTCAAACACACTAGCCTGACATTAGAATATCAGTTATGACTTCCAGATAGCAAATCAAAATGTTTATTGGAACGGTAATACACATCCAATATTCTTCACTCACTGCAGACTATTTTTTTAATATTATAAAACACACCCAGCATAACAACACAGCAACTTAGAGCACAGTTTATGAAAGCTGTCTGATCATGGGCTAGTGTATAAAATGACCTTGTGATCCTGTAACTACTGGGGTTCCTTTTGCAGAAAAGAATCTCTGGCATGCCTATGGCAGTGGAGGAAAATCTGGCAAATCTGTGTGCACATGAGAAAAGACGATACAAATACCATAAGATTCTGAGCAGAACAAATCAATAAAGTCTTTGCCTCAGAACTGCATTTTCAACTACATAGGTGAATTGTATGATGGCATGTTTCTGGTGTCTGTGACAAAACCAAACAGTCCAAAAAGTTCAACTTCTTTCTTTCGCTTGCTTTGCCTTCCTGTGTCCACCTTTCAGTTCTTGGAGACTGCATTCTTAGGTCATCTGCATTTATGAGTCCATCATTATGTAGTGGTTTAGACTATGTAGGGGTGGAGCAAACCTCATAATACCAGCCAGACCAAGCTAATAACTTTACAGAAAAGGATTCACAACAGTTTGTTACTGTAACCCAAGTAAGCTTTTTAATGTAATCATGGTTTTATAGGATGATATTCTAAATTAATCCATCTTTTAGAATTTCCTGCAACCGTGCATATCTAATCCTTTAATTTTGACATGTCCATTTTGGTGATGTCAATAATATTTCCCTTCATTATATTTAATTGAAAAAATGTCTTAAGAAAATAAAAGACAAACACCAGCATTTAAGCTGTTGATGCGCAGCACAAAGACAATTCATGTATGCAAAGACTTCGTGTAACTTTTCTTTGTTGCAAAAATGTTACATGCTCTCCGCGTGTGACATAAATATTGATAGCTAGCAACCCACACTCATGGGAAGGGTTACCAGAATCTCTCTTGCAAAATACCACTCTTTCTGGCTTACATCATTGGCTGATGACATCAGGCATGAGCACCTGCCAAGATGCAGTGGAAGTGTTGAAATTGGATTTGTCAGCGTCTGGCACCATGAATCTGGGTGAGTCCATATTTCCGTCCAAACCTTTGGCCCAGATCTATCCAGTACTGCATCTAAAAGCAGACCTTTCAAGCCCTGGATGATGCGTCTGTTAATTATTCAAATCAATCGATGGGCGTGGGGGTCTCTGAGCATCTAGTGACCTAAGAATCCTAACCTTGAGAAGATCCCTGTTTTAAAAATTGTGTGCTGCCATTTGATTTCAGGTCTCTATGTAACCTAAATGGGAAAGATTGTGGGCAACACCTGCCACTTGGAGAGAAATGCCTTTCGGGGATAGGGATGTGATTACAAGATAATGAGGATAGCCTTGCTCTGTCAAGTCTCATCTAAACCCCTTGTGGCCTTTCTTTCTCATTTTTATGCCTCAGATGCAGGCATAAAATACATACAGCACAGGTGTCTAGATTGAAATCCAGTTAAGACCAAAGGCATGCAGCTACACCCAACAGTGTTTCTGGTTCTCAGGGAGATACTAATAAGAATTCAGGCTTAGTGGTATATGACTGTAATCCTAAGTGCTTAGGAGGCAGAGAGAGGCTCTCAGAATTTCAAGACTAGCTTAGGTTACTTATCTAGACTGTCTCAAAAGACAAGAAATGAACAAACCAAAGAAAGACTAATGAAGCCATAGATCTTTCTGGAAAGAATGACATTCTTCTGACCTTTTAAGTTGCACACATTGAATATGAAGTTCTTGTGCTGCTATTTATAAGGTCTTACAAGGTTTGGGAAGCATTGCTTTAATTTATCTGACTGACATGCAGTTAATTGTGCAAATGTGGTCAAGGACACAGAGTTTTCAGCTCTTCTGTCTACGCCATACTCTTTTTGATGTTTCCCAACAGCATATGGAAAATTCACATTGTAGGTTAATGTCTTGGTGAACCTGGAAAGAGAGCCAAGTGACCATCCAAGGAAAAACATTCTTTCCTTGATAATATATATGATAGCTTTTGTCACAGATCAACCACAGAAATTCCCTACTGTCATCTTCAGATTAAGATATGCATGCCATCCTCAGGGTGGGACCAGAAAAGAAGCTAAGAGCCAGCTGACAGGTGGATCCTCAGACTCCCCGGAGACAGGATACCATTAATAATGCCTGGTGTATCCCCAGGACTCAAGGCCACTTGAGAATATTCTACATTGTCTATGGACAAGAATTGTCCGGCATTGTTGACTTCACTGGGCATGCCTGACTGGGATTGGGAACAGATGACAAACGAAGCACCCAAGTTGTCAATAGAATTTAGGAGAAACCCTCTTCCTCTCTACTACCTTCAGCCCTAACCTTACCCAAAATTGCCCCTTAGAGGAAAATAGTAAATTTTGATGGATCACGTTAAGACAAAAATTAGACCTGTCAGAATGACC
Source organism: Bramus lutescens (assembly GCA_001685075.1). Taxonomy (NCBI): domain Eukaryota; kingdom Metazoa; phylum Chordata; class Mammalia; order Rodentia; family Cricetidae; genus Bramus; species Bramus lutescens. The sequence goes on along the minus strand of LOEQ01002207.1, from coordinate 175,436 downwards.
GAGATCAAAAACACTGATGACAGCTTATGCTGGAGAGGATGTGGAGAAAAGGGAACACTCCTCCATTACTGGTGGGAGTGCAAACTTGTACAGTTGCTTTGGAAATCAGTATGGCAATTTCTCAGAAAACTAGGAAACTGTCTACCTCAAGACCCAGAAATACTACATTTGGGTATATACCTGAAGGAAGCTCAATCATACCACAAGGACATATGTTCAACTATGTTCATAGCAGCATTATTTGTAATAGCCAGAACCTGGAAATAACCTAGATGCCCCTCAATCAAAGAATGGGTAAAAAAAAAGTGGTACATTTACACAGTGGAGTACTACTCAGCAGTGAAAAATAATTACTCTTAAAATTTGCAGACAAATATATGGATCTAGAAAAAACATATTGATTGAAGTAACCCAGACCCAGAAAGACAAATGTAATATGTAATCTCTTATAAGTGACTTTTAGACATAAAACAAAGAAAAATCAGCCTACAATCCACAACCCCAGAGAACCTAGACAACAAAGAGGACCCTAAGAGAGACATGCATGGATCTAAACAGGAAGGAGAAAAAGACAAGATCTCCTGAGTAAATTAGGAGGGTGGGGGTCATGGGAGAGGGTAGAAGGAGAAAGGGAAGGAAGGGAGGGTTGCTGAGAAACATGCATAGCACAATAAAAATAATAAAAATATTATTTAATAAAAGCAAAAATCCAAACAAACAAACAAACAAAAAGGACAAAAAATGGAAATATAAAAACTATCTGTGTAATGGCTGCCACTTTTGTTACATGAGTTCTAATGCAGAATGAGTTCTGGGTCTGTGAAACTTCATGGGGCCCTTTGGATATAATGCTCCATTAGAGAAATTAGACTGTAAAGGTGACTTCTCTGTTCCCTTCCTAGCTATAAGAAACATGAAGAAAAGGTGAAGGTGTCAGGAAGATCCCACCCACAGACATCAGACATTATTTCCTTTGGCTTCCTGGTGTTTGTTTTAAAACAGACCACATTTAGAAGCCAAGGTATTTTCCTGTAAAGAGAATGCACCAAAGACCACTTATGTCTTCTGGCATAGCTGTGGGTAGGAGTGTGTCCTCAGCATCTATCGACTTCTGGTGTCCAGGCTGCCATATCAAGGTTCCAAGGAGCCTTGAAGCCTGCCAGCTTGGTTGTTTGGATGACTGTGGAGTTTAATTACCGAGAGGCCTGTAGGGGGTGCCATTGCCCTGCAAACCTCACAGGTTAGAACCACCCTCGGATCCAACAGTTGCCCAGGAATGCATGTGGTCGGAGAACCCACACTCACCTGGGAACTGGCTGGGTGGGATCTGATGACTCAGACACTGCCCTGCCCATGCCCTCAGCTGCTTTCTGCAACAGTACTTGTTGGATGTGTCTTCTCAGCTCACTAGCCTGCTAAGGTTACCTCCCAATTCAAAGCCTGGCACCGGCTTCACCTTGTATACCAATTTAGTGAGGACTCCTCGCCCAACAGTGTGAACTTCTCCTTTCCCCTCATTCTAACACATATCACGAATCCTGCTAGTGTGTTAGTGTCTTCGGTAACCCCCTTGATTGTTGCAGACAGAGATGAAGTGGGCAGCCATGCCTTATAGTTAAGTTATAATCATGATCCTTTTCCAATAGTAATAGTAACAACAATAAGCGTCATTCATTAAGACAAGGCACAGTGCTAAATAATTTACTGACAGCATCTTCCAGTCCTCAGAGACAATGAGAATGACAGTTTTATTGGGCACTAGGGCAAACTGATTAACAGGAAAACTGTCTTCAGTGTAACAGGCTGAAGCTTAGTTCCATCCCCCACGGGTGCCTTGCCATGACCTTATTTGGGGGATGGTTTTTGTTGTGATTTTAATTGATTGGTTTTGTTTCTCTAAACTCAAACTTTGCCACTTGTAAGAGGATGCCATCTGTTCATAGAATAAATGCTCGGTGATCACTGGCTCCTTCATTATGACTGACTCTTGTCAGATTAGGAACTAAAATCTAGAAAGATTAAGCAACATGTTTAATGACACTCTTCTACTAAGTCATGGAACTTGACAGTGATCTCGCTTATCTACTTGCAAGGCAAGTGGGTGCTGGGCTTTCAGAAACTCCTGTGCTTAGCAAAGTATGGCCTTGGCTAATCTTTATCAAGACTATTTGAGGCAGGATCTACAATACTAGTCTGCATTCCAACTGGTTTTTAGCTTTGTGATTGAGAATGAGAATTTCACCCCTTTTAGTCAATACTGCTCTATTAGAAAGTGGGGAGAATATATGTATATATATGTATATATGTTTGTGTGTATAATGAAATTAAATCATACATCTGATGTATGAAGAATAACAGCAATAGCACCCATCTAATAAGTACTTAAGCTCTCACTATAATAAGTTTATGGTGAGGTGATGTATTTTTTTCTGAAAATAATCACACCACAAAGTGAAGCTTCTGCATTCTAGGCGCTGAGATATACTTAGATGATACTATAAGTCAGAAACATCTTGGAATGACCGACGGTTTGCTTGTGGAAGCAGGGGTTGACAGGGCTATAGATTATGAGTTATTATCAAACGATTGAGGCACAATAATTGAGTTGGATGGGATATTATAATGGCAGATAAGAATGTATATGACTCACTGGACAAATATGAGCCAGGGTAGCTGTATTTGCTTATGTATGCAAGCATGTGGACATTTCGCTTATTTCCACACTAGCTTTTCACAATTCCATGTATCTATATCTGTCTCAGAGAAATCCTACATAAGCAAACACAAAGTCTAGTAATGCACGAATTGATCCCCTATGTCAGAATAAACACGCTTTGAAACAAACATTAAAACAAAACTGTGACTTAAGATCAAAATGACTTATTTGTAATTGGTAAGCATTTGAAGTGTTTTGCCTAGCATGCAAGATCTTAGGAATGTGTGGAGATTGTCATAGCTCTCTTTATCTACTCAAATTTTGGGTAAGAGTGGCAGGGACACAATTCCAAGGCCTCATATTACTGTGGATTCAAATTCTTGCTGTCATGTTGCTTGTTCATTCTTTATCAAGTCATGAATGAATAGAAAACCTCGCAAGCAGAACATTCTGAAGTAAACTTAAAAGCATAACATGGCTTCCATCTTGACATTGCTGATTTCCTGAGTCAGTGTGATCAGTCCCCGACTCCCTCGCTTTCTTCATGACCCATCCACTCATTTTCTTATGTTCTAAGAAAACTGTTAGGATTATCAAGGTTTCGATGGTGAGGAAATAAACTTTACTCCCTTCTACAAATTCAATAAATTATCCCAAGCTGGGCTGGAGATGTGGTTTGGTAAAGCTTGTATTTGACATACATGAGACCCTGGTTTCGATACCCAGTGCAAATGGTTGAGGAGGTTGGTTCAACCTTCACTTGTTTTAGCAATAAGAATTTGGTGAAGAGTTCACTAAACACACAATAGAAAGAAGGAAATCCTACATTTATTTATGTATATTCTAGTTAACTTCATGTAAGTATTTTCCCAGAAAAAAAGAAAGCTATCCATATTCCTTGGTATTTTCCTAAGCAAAATCTTTAGATCCTATTTAAGAAGAATTTTGCTATTCGGGATAGTATCATTTGAATTTCACTTGCCTTTGCTACTGTAGCTTGGATGAAAGTGTTGGTCACTAAGATAGGCTCTGTTTGAAGCATTAACATGAGGCAATGCAGGCTGAGATGAATTTCCGTGCTGTGCTGGGGGCCATGCTTTGTGTAGCTGCTGTATGGATGAGTCTCAAAATCTATCAGGTACAGGAGTCCTGTGCAGGGAATTCTCACTAAATGCAGATTTCCAGGCTTCACTAGGACCAAGAAACCCAGAACACCAGCAGGCAATTCCTAGGACCCTGCATTTTCAATACTTTCTCCCCACCCGGTTGTTCTTCAGAATGTGCTGTTGGAGATATGACAACAGACATGGATGGAAGAAAGAAAATGCCATTATTTTACAAAGAGAATATTGCTCTACCCTTGTCATTTTCTAAATTTATGTTTTTTAAAATATGGAAGAACATCTGAAATATTCAACACCCTGGGTTTTCTAAGAAATTGCTTCTAAAACATTTTATTTGCAGTCAGTGGCCAGACTGCTTATGCAAAATCCAGCCACGTTGAAATTTTGGCTTCAATCTCTTGCAAATACATCTATTCTAGATGGTTGAAAAGCAGGGTGACCCAGACAGGAAGTACAAAACTTATTGCAAATAAATTACGCATCATAGCTTTTCCTGTATGTCATCCATGTGAAGTTCCTTGCGTCACTGTTTGTGACTGCAGCAACCACAAAACAGAAACAATGTGACAGGAGTCTTTCCTAGAAAAATGAGAAAAAAATGAAGTTCCTCTTTACAACAAGTCAAAAAATGTTTGGAAGCTCCAGCCGATGTCAAATCCTGGGGTGCGGGTAGGAGTAAAGGTTTCTACTTTCCTTTGAACACATTCATTTTTATAAACTGCCTTTGTTCTCGGAGGTAAAATTCAAGCAGCATCTTTTCAGAAGCACAAATGGCCATTTAGATGTCTGATTAATTGAAAACTCAGAAGTACAAGATGAAAGAGCTTAAACTTGAAGCGTTCCACCCCAGTGAGACTATCCATTTGTCAGGAACACAGTTCTGTCATAGTATTACTAAGCACCATTGGTCACCATGTTTCCTACTTAGCACAGAAGCAGGGGCTGCAAGCTTACTCAGAACACTCCCAATGCTGTGTACGAGCTGCAGGTTTGACTGCTCACCCTGCTGTGCTTGGATCTCACTTATAAGATCATTCCTTGCTGGGTCCGTGTTCCTCTCCTTTGAAATAGGAATATCCACTTCACCCATTGTTCATTGGAAGGGTATAATTTTGCCTGGATTTGACAGAGGCTCGCAGCTAGCAATTTGCCTTGATTTTTAGTGAAGACACTGAGCTAAGACTTTTGAACAATGTTGAAACCACTACGACTATAAAGATCCATAGAAAAGGGCCAAATACACTTGTCTTATGACATAGGCACAGACCATTTGTGAAGCCAGGAGAGGACTTTTATGTTTGGATGTCAAGTTGATGAGGGGTAGAGTTATGATGATTATTTTGAGGGTTGGCTTGATTGGATTGAGAACACTTAGCAAGATACACCTCTAAGCATGTCCATGACTGAATTTCTAGAGGATAATAGGCCATGAGCACTCTGACCAAAGCAGTGAGTCAATCATTTGCTGCATTAGAAAGATGATGATCTTCTGATGGGCAGGAGGAGTCCTTAGAGGCAGCAGACCATGGAAAGCACACACACACACACCCCTTGTGCCTCCCCAAATGCCTCTTTCTCATCGTCCTCTCCACCATCAGCAACTACTGCCCTGTTACCTCCTTTGCCAAGGTATAATGAAGCCTTTGAAGCCCTCTGAAATGAATCCTTCCTCCCATAGACAGTTTCTGACAGGCATCCTGTCACAGCAATGCAAAAGTAATTCATGCATTAGTGTCTGATCTATATTATCAATGGCATAATCCATGCTGCACCTTCACAAAGACTGATTGACGGTAGCTGACTCCTTTGTCTTTACAGAGTTTCCCACTGAGCTCATAATTATGACTAATAACACATGTCTGTCCTTTCCAGCAGCTCTAAATGAAAGAATGGAGGGTTTGTTTTTCATCTGTCAAAACTCAGAAGTTTACTACAGAAAAACTTATTGAAATAACTGCAGTGAGAATGAAGAATATATTTCAATCGGTTACAAAAGAACACGGGGTGAAAAATATCTCATGTAAGCGGGAATGAGAATAAAGCAAATAAGATGTGCTGATAAATAAAATATATACAATAATTAATAATAATCATAATAACAATAGCAAAACATGATCTATGGCACCTAATCATGAAAGTTATCATCATGTTACTTAATACTATATGGTGATGACAAGAAAAATGAGGCAAAATTCGGGAAAAAATTTCAAGTGTGATAAGGTCTTGTTAAAAAACTCAGAAGAGATCATGTAGCAAAATTATAAAACTTAAGAGTGAGGCTAACTACGCATTTATTACTAAATATTTGTGCTTTAAGGAGAGCGGGACATATTACTTCAAAAGTAAGAGAGTCGGTGAAATATACTAGACAGAAGTCATTTGATCAATAAAAGCAGGACAAGATAAAGGAGTAAAAGAATGTGATGTTATGTAGAAAATAATGAGGTAGGTGGAGATAAGATGAAATGCATTATGCCATATGGATAACTGCAAACAGCTGAAAATTTGTGCTTGAAGAAATTAAAGATAAAATGCAATAGTTCAGTTATTTGAGAAAGATACCCATACCTACCAAATGATAGAACACAAGGTCTTGGGTGGTCACTGCAGAGAGGTGACGTTCAATGCACAAAGATTTAGCTAAGGTCAGAAGTATTAATTCTATGCACAGATAATAAAGCAGTAGAAGGGAGAATCATCCAAACTTTTATTTAGGCCAAACTTTACAAAAGCCGAGAGTATCACTGAGAGAAATGGGCAAATGTTTTACTATAGATATATACAAGTCCACTCAAAAATGGTTTTGTAACCAAACAAAAACTCATAAATAGGTTTTTGATCGCACAATCAGTAGTTTAATCTAAGAATACACACACCACATCATAAAAATCCCAAATGTCATACACAAAGTAACATTTACAGCCCATTACAAAGGCACATTCTATTGGAAAAATTGGGGGAAAATCTTAAAATTGAAAATTAGACCAATGTCTTGTGACTCAAAATAACAAGGAAAATACAGAAACATAAAAAAAGATCTGAAAACAAAAAATAAGCTAGTTTTAAAATTATTTTTGAAATTTGGAAATAAAAGTCACTTTTTAAAATGCAAGATTTTTGTTTTCTTATTCCCACCTGAAAAGCTGAAAGCTCTAGTGGAAGCTGAAGGCTGACTCAAAGCCTGGAAAAGCTCACTGGATGAGAACCAGGAATCCAAAAAGCAAGACCAGGATGGTAAAGCTTCTCTTGCTTCCAGTATTGATATTTTCTGTTATGTTCATTTGCCAAGCCCAGAAGGGAAGGTGAAAAGGCTCACCAGATCAGTTTTCTAATGTGAGATTCCCCTCTGTATACTGTGAATACCATTGGTTAATAAAGGAACTGCTTTGGGCCTATAGCAGAGCTATAGGGGAACAGAATGAGGCAGGAAAAACAGAACGGAATGCTGGGAGAAGGAAGATGGAGTGAGAGAGAAGCCATGTAGCCCCACCAGAGACAGATGCCAGAACTTTAGCTGGAAAGCCACAGCTATGTGGCGATATGCAGATTAATGGAGATGGGTTAAATTAATATGTAAGAGTTAGCCAATAAGAACCTAGAGCTAAGAAACTAAGCAGTGTTTTAAATAATATAGTTTCTGTGTGATTATTTCGGGAGTCTGGGCAGCCAGGAACTCACCCAGCAGTTTTCTGCTTGCTGGGACTTTGGTGCCATGTTAAAATCATTTCTAGATGAGTGGGGATGAGGAGCACTGTGGCTGATGAGCCCCCCTAACTGGAGGACTGCACCCTTAGAATAAGGTCAGGCAGTGTAGTACAACCTTGCAGCAATCCTTGAGATTAGGTTAATAAAATTCTAACACTCTAATGTTGCTTCCTGCACTTGATAGAGGAAACACAAATTAAATTCTACACCTCAAATTATTTTGGAGATATTGTCATGTTTTAATTAATTAATTAATTAAAAAACCTCTTTTTTCTCATTTTGCGTACCAATCCCAGTTCCCACTTTCTCCTTTCCTCCCATTCTCTCCACCTTCTCCCTTGTCCAACCCCCCATCCACTCTTCAGCTCAGAGTGGGTAAGACTTCCCATGAGGAGTCAACAAAGTCTAGCACATTGCTTTGAGGCAGGACCAAGAACTTCCCCAATATATCTAGCCTGAGCAAGGTATCCCTCCAAAGAGAATAGGTTCCAATAACCCCGTACAAGCAGTAGGGATAAATCCTGGTATCATAGTCAGTGGCCCCACAGTCTGCCCCAGCTGAACAACTATCAACCATATTCAGAGGACCTAGTTTGGTCAGATGGGGGAAGGACAGAGATGGAGAGCAAGGAAAGAGATATCTTGATTGAGGGAGCCATTATGGGGCTATCAAGAAATGTGGCACTAGAGAAATTATCAGGAATCCACAAGCATGACCCCATCTAAGACCCTAAGCAATAGCAGAGAGGGTGCCTGAACTGGTCTTGCCCTGTAGTCAAACTGATGAATATCTTAAATGTCACCACAGAACTTTCATCCAGCAACTGATGGAAGCAGATGCAGAGATCCATAGCTAGCAGAATACTGGATTGAGTTCCCAAAGTCCGGTCGAAGAGTGGGAGGAGTGAGAATATGAGCAAAGAGGTGAAGACCATGATGAGGATACCCAGTGAAACAGCTTACCTGGCCTGACAGTGAGGACACCAGCATACTGTCATATTTTTTTAAACAAATAAGTTGTGAGCACCTTTAAAAATACAATGTCTGGCAGACAATTTAAAAAGTGAGCACCCAGAAAGCAGGTAAAAGTTTGCAAAAAATAACAGTAGAAATAGATCAAACCAGGTTTTAGAACGTGTAGCTATCAAATGTGTTAAAATCCTAGAATTGATTCTACTTTATGAGCTTCCTATTCATTTCCTGAGACTGCTAGTCTTTCAAGTGGCATTTCAACAGTGTCCCATTTACATGTAGGGAATTTAAATACTCCAGCTATTATTCCATTACTGTTTATGTTGCAAGTGTTTGCTTCACAATGTTTTTCATTTTGAACTTTGTATTTATTGTTAGTATGGTGCATTTGTGTGGTGTGTGCGTGTGTGTGTGTGTGTGTGTTGCGGGGCACATATCATGGGGTATGAAGGTCTAGGACAACGTTATGGAGTTGGTTCTCTGCTTCCACCTTCGTTGGGGTTGCAGGGATTGAACTCAGGTCTCCAGGATTGTGCAACAGGAATCTCTACCCACTGAACTATTTTGCAGTCCCATGTTTTCCACTTTTTGTGTGTAAATTTTTCTTGAAACACAAAACATAAAAATGGTGCTTCCCTAGCTAAATACTGTTATGTAGGATGGAGGCTGCTTGTTTGTCCCAGTCACCCAAACCAAAATAATTACACAGAAACCATATCAATTAAATCACTGCTTGGCTTATTAGCTCTAGTTTCTTATTGGCTGACTCTTACATACTAATTAAATCTATTTCTATTAATCAGTGTATCTCCACATGGCTGTGGCTTACTGGCTAAAATTCCATCTGGCTCTGGTGGGGCTACATGGCTTCTCTCTGACTCTACCCTTCTTTCTCCCAGCATTCAGTTTAGTTTTTCCTGCCTGGCTCTGTTCCCCTATAGCTCTGCCATAGGCCCAAAGCAGTTTCTTTATTAAGCAATGGTAATCACAGCATACAAAGGGAAATCCCATATCACTGTTACTACAAATAAAGTGGCTTTTTTAGGTTTTTAGCCACAAAAATAGCATATGTTTAGCTTTTAAATGTTTCTTTTTTAGATAGCAATCCAAAAATCTTAGTTATTCCCTTTAAAAACCATGGTTCATTCATCAGATGTAATTTATAATATATGATGCAAAATTTTATTCTGTTTATTTTTTATCCACATTTCTGAATTTCACTTATTTACTTCTCGGTGTTCATAGTTCCTCCCAATAAACACATATGTTTATTAAGCACTCTGTAATGTACTTAAAGTTCAGATAAAGTTAGAACTTCATTATTGAGTTTGATTTTCAAAATTGCACTGCTTGTTCTTATTCACTTCTCCGAATGAACCTTTTGAAAATAAATTACGTATTTTTAATAGGTTGGTCATTATACAGAAGGGCAAGAAAGGGATTCTGAGAACAGCAGGTTGTCTTCCCACTTTTGCTCCTGGTCATTACTTCTGCTTCCCAGAGATAACATTTGTTTTGTGTTATTTCAGATAAATTATTTACAGAAACTATTATTATCATTTATTTATAAGCTTGCTTCCCAAAAAGCACTGCTGGACTCTACACCACTCTCTGTCTGTCTTTGCTATAGTCTAGCACTTTGGAGTTTCACACAAGAACACCCATGGCCATGCTATTGATTCTAGAACTAGGAGCATTGCCTTGTTCAGCAGCTCCTGTGGAAAGCAACTACATTTCAATGATGCAGCAATGATGGCTATGTACGTGGCCTCCAGTCTCCACAACTTCCAACCTCACCTCAAGAAGCAAAGCTACAAGGAATGTCCTTACACACACCTCATAGTGCAGATTCAGGAGCATCTTGAAAGGGAAGTTTCTAAGAGTGGAGCTTCTGCTTTTAAAATACATTTCCTATGCTTTGAATGTTAGCATTTCTATTTCAATAACAGTTGAAGGCCCACTCCACTGGATGGAAAGACAGCATAATTTCTCAATAGAGAAAATTGTTCTTTGATTTGGAAGAGACTTGAACATATTTCCTCAGTCTTTTGAATTATTTGTGGTGTTTATTGAATGTATTTTGTGAAATAGGATTTACCTGTCCTTTGTTTTATAGTGACATTTTCCTGGGGCACAGGGGAGACATTGCTCTCTGAAGACTCATAGATAAGCAGAGTCGCTTGGCCATATTGCCAAATTTCTATGGCAGGCGTAGTGCCAGTGTCAGACTGTGTCTGCAGAGACGCAGTGTTGCCTCTAAGGACTCCACTGAGCAGAGCCATCTCTCCTGACATCTCAAGTTCCAAAGCAGACCCTGATTCTGAGGCCTTCTTCATGTCTTGTAGTTAGCTGATCTCTATGTTCTTTGCTTTGGCAGTCACATCTTTCTGAAGTCTCTGTGTGTCCAAAATTCATCTTCTTATGATACAGATGCAATTTGGATCCACTCTTAAAGGCCTCTTTTTCATTGATTTTATTGAGCTCTACATTTTTCTCTGCTCCCCTCCCTTCCTCTCCCTCCCCTTCAACCCTCACCCATGGTCCCCATGCTCTCAATTTACTCAGGATATCTTGTCTTTTTCTACTTCCCACATAGATTAGATCCATGTATGTCTCTCTTAG
>LOEQ01002207.1:119193-140059 GCA_001685075.1 Bramus lutescens | reverse complement strand
TCTGCAAACTGCCCGGAGGGAGGAGGATGGAGACGCTCTCTGCCTCTGGAGTCATGGCGCTGCTCTGCCTGGGTAAGCCCTCGCAGTCTCAAAGAGGAGAAGGGAACGGCCCCGTGCATTTGTCATAGGACAAGTACGGAGTTGTCCACCAGGTTCAAATGCACTCTGTGTTAAGAGGATATCTTCCGTGAGTCTATCTCTCTCGCTGGCGAGACTGGAGAGGTGGGGATGGATGAAGGTCAAAATTGCATTTCATTGATAAATTCACTACAGGTATATATTCTGTGTGAATTAATCTCTCTTTTACTGGGAAAAATATAAAAAGGAAGTTGAAAAGGCTCTCTCTCTCTCTCTCTCTCTCTCTCTCTCTCTCTCCTTTCTTTCTTCTTTTGAAAATGCTGTGGTACCAGAACACCAAAGGTGTGGAAAGCACCTCTGATAGATAATGATTTTACTTTCTTGGAGTGGGGCAGGAAGAGAGATTGGCTCAGTCCCAACCCATTAGAAAACTTTGCACAAAGGATCCTGCTTACAACCAGGGGGCTCTGGGTTGTGTGCTTGTGTGCGTGCAGGGTGCTGGAGCCCCAGAGACCCTAGCAGGTCCAGAAGGAAGCTGCCAACAGACTTTCACCTGCAGCTCCCTAAGCAGTACCTGCCTTCCTAGGGGATTCATGCAAGCAATGCTTGAGGCTACCTGCCAGAAGCTTCTAATTTAGAAAGGCGGTTTCTCCTTTATTGGTAGTTTGGTTACTTGAGATGAGTTAGCTCTTGGGGACAGGGGCCCAAGAGTCAGGGAGATCCCATTGTAAAATTCTCATTTTTGCTTTATCTCATTTAATCCCTTTCCCCTAATTTCTTAAATGCCAGATGGTTTTAGAGTTACATATGAACTTTCTCAATACACGAACATTTTAATAAGGAAATAAAAAGTTGCCAGTTTCACCTTCTTCCTGAACTTGCCATGAGACAAATTCTCCTAAGACACATTTATCTGTGCAGGATGTGACAGTTAAATTATTATTTCGACATGCCTTGCAGGGGCTGGAAGCCCTAATGAGTACATGCTATGCATAGCTGGAGTTTACGTGTCTAAATGCAAGAGCCCAAGTAGAAACTGGATCTGTGGTTTCTGCCAAAACAGAGCTAAGAATGTCTTGCCAGAAGAGTCACCGTAAACAATGCAGCTTTGCCCTTTGCTTTGAGGTCTCTGTGAGAAGGATAAACTCAGAAGGGTGACAGTCTTCCTCTAGTTAGAAATAAACCTAAAGGTCACAAAGGTGTAGTGGTTTTTTTTTTCTTTTTTCCACCTGCAAGGTGTTTCAGAACAATGCAAGTGTCTGTTCGGTGCACCTCAGTGAATATTCTAATGCGAGACAGCGAGAGCCTCTGAATAACCTGTTGCTACCCACCTAGTGCGTGTGTGTTGTGTGTGTTTTTGTTGTCATGAAAGTGCTTAGCTCTTTATTGCAGTGCTTAATTATAGTTCACCGATTTCATCAGCGGCCAAGCCCATTTCCAAATGAGCTAGGTCAGTTTCTGTTTTCCCAGTCTGTTGAGATACTTCTGGCCACTAGAAAAGTTCCTGTTGGAAGTTCTATGGTGTATCAGTCTAGTCTGGTATGCAGGTCTTATTGTTCGACTCCAAAGCATGTAGAAAAAAAAAGGCCACTTATAATGTCAGAATCTATGATCTCCCTTCCCCAAAGAAAAGATTGCCTAGCTATCTCAGACTTTGTCCCTCAAAGGAAAGTGATATTTTAGATTTAAGTGTCTTTTTATTGCTTTTGTGGAATGTCTATGAGTTTATGATTATGAGAGTAAAGTTCTACCGTCTATCCCCAATGCACAACGTTTTGAGTAGCTACCTCCGGTCATCCAACTGCTATTACATTTTATAAGTGCTTGATATCAATGAACTTGTTTTATGCAAGAGGAAACCGACCCAAGCTCCCTTACAAAATAGACGATAAGCTGCGAGAGCAAAGGTCTAAGCAGTTGTAGTCAGATGGAAATAGCCCAATTAGGGATGATTTTATTAATAATATGTAATTTTAGAGCTGAATTACCCTTCTGACCTTGTGATTGTTCTAGAGAGAGGAAGAGGTGTTTTCATTTTGAGCTCTGCGGTTATGTATAGGGATGCTTGATCTGAATGGGTTTGTGAGGCTACTCACGAGTGAAGAAGATTTGCTCTGGCTTCACTACATGGTGAGAGAATTAAGCAGAGGAAACGGTCTTTCTTGAAAAGATGAGAAGCAGAATTTCAGTGAGACAATGGGCTTGCCTTCTGTTGGCATGAGAGTGTATTATCGACCCGACTCTTGGCATAACCCGAGAAGACACACCTGGGCAGAGAGTACGCTGACAGCTCTCCCTTGTCTGGATTTTGACCTCGGTACCCCAGGTGTCTTCTGCATTGTCTTGCCACATGGGCAGCTTAGATAATTGGAGTGTCTAGTTCAGTGCTGGGGTCCAAATCCAGGAGGAAGGACAAAAGCTAGATATTACCAAGTGCTTGCTGTGGGCCGGACACATTTTGTGTTCAGCATTTTCAATCTTAATCACTTCATTTTACCCTAAAAAAAAAAAAACCACGGAATAAGGTATGGCAGATATGACGGCAGATACTAAGACTCAGAGAAATCAATGACCTTACAAAGACTTCGAGACCGGGAGCAAAATCAAATTTTAAGGTCACTCTTTAGCAGGGGTAAGCAGTCAGTGGTCCAAAGGCTCGTGAGAATAATCAGAATGGCAGGTAATAGCAGAGAAACTCCAGGGTTGACAAGGGCTGCCCCCAAGGCTTGGAACCTGTTCTAAGTGCAGCTTGCACATCTAAGTGGACTTGCTGACTCCTCCTGGTGCAGAACCAAGCAGAGAAAACACATGTCTATCCTTTTAACCTGAGCTGAGAAAGTCCATTTTTTACATAATATTCATATTTTCCCACAGAGTTCTTAGATATGCGCTTCACTATGAAGTAGTCATCAAAGCTGTCTGGTCTTTAACCTCTTGTTTTCCAAAACATACTAAGGAAGGTAGGCAAGAAGAGATGGTCTTACATCTTTATTCCTCGGGTCTTTGGCCAATTGTGGATTTTTCTGCCCAATTTTGTGCATTTCCTGAGAAGGGATGCAGATGTGAAGAGTTCTTTCTAAGGAGACTGGAAATGCAGGTGTGGCTTCCTCATTTGCACTCTAAATATAGGCGTATGCAAATTGTCTATTAATATGGCCAGAACTGCTGTTAGGAACATTGCACTGAAAGACAATGGGAAGGCTCCCTGACAGCCATCACCTTGGTACCAAAGTGCAATCCTGGAACATTTGAAAAAAATGAGGTAATCAGTGTCCTCTGGCAATACAGTTTGTGTGTTTGTGTAAGTCTGGGTGTCTAGTTACAAAGTAGTCAAAGCCTCAGTTGCATTCTAGCTTAAAGTAATGATTTAATTAACTAGCATACTATTTCTAATATTCAAGATCATCTGATGTTTGCCCCTGAAAATGAATGTTAGCGCTTAGACTCTGAGGTCAAAATTGTGAATTATAAATATGAGATATGAAAATTATTGGCACACAAGCTTGGGTGTACATACACATTTATTGTGCATTAGAACTTTACAGATTCTAATTGACAGGCTCAGTGATGAAGGACACGTACTGCCTTCGTGCGCACCTGTTCCTCTGGTGCTGTGCTCGTCATACCTCACGCCAAGTCTGTATCTGAACAGGATTAGTGGGGAACATGATGGAAGTAAACAGGTTATGGTAGAGATCAGTGTTGGCTGGGTTCATAACTAGATTGAAGCCTTATCCAGTTCTCAGCACTACATTTTGCTATAAGCAGTGATTCTTTAGATATGTACCTGAGACAGAAGATATCTTGAGATTAAGTCTAGTATTACCTCCCATTCCTTGCCTCCCTCTTTCTCTGTTATAGACTTTATTACTGAGACTATGCCTACTCAACTTCACCTAATCTGTACTAGGAGTGTATGTGTGTGGAGAGGGAGAGAGTAAGAAGGGGGGAAGCAGCGAGGGAATGAAGAAGGGGGTACTGAGCAGGGATAAGACTGGATGATGACAGTCAATAGGAGAGTGAGGAGCAATCTAATTCACAAATCACACTTCTGTCCACCCCAGCTCACGCCCTGCTTTCTGTCTCTAGCGGTAAGGAAATTCTTAGTAGGAGATAAAACAAACTGAGCTGGAGCTGGAGCCTGTATCTGGGGAGTCTGGTGAAGGATCTTTGACACTGACACTAGAGATATGGATGGGCTAATTCTCAGTGGTGGGCTGTCCTGAGCCTTCCTTGCAAGGTGTTTGGCAGCAAACCAGGATGCTACCTACTAGATGTCAGTAGCACCTCCTACTGTGATAATCATAAACCCCTCTAGACCTTGTCAAACATACTTAGCTGATAAAATTGGCCCCGGTTGAGAACCACTAATCTAATATATACTTTATTGTCAACCAAAATTCACAGGTTGAATTACCAAGACAAAGAACATTTATAGTTAGTACCAATCTAGTTACCAACTTCAGTGTTTTAAAAGTCTCCTTTGGGAGTTCCGTGATAGAGCGCTTGTCTAGTGTGAGCAAAAACCTGTTTGATGTGGGCACCACAAAACCCATCAGCTTAGCAACATCCATTGCTGGTTTTAGCAGCACTTGAATCTTGTTTCACACACGGGTTCTGAGAACGTTCTTCAGCCATGGCACAGCTGCTCCCCTGCTCCTCCTGTTACACCCCTACCCATCCACAATACTGAAGTTTACCCCTTCCCGCCCCATATTGCTTCCTTGGAATATGTCAAAGGTTTCCACATAGACAATATCTCATTTGGCTTTCAAATAGGTGTCACCAGCTCCTTCTATACTCCTTTACTCTGCCTGGATCTGGATTCCCCAGACCCCATACACAGATATAGGTCATGTATGACCTCCAGACTGAAATCCAATCACTGAGGCTTTCCTTCATGCCTTCACTCACAATGGTCATAACCCTCTGTCCTCACTGCTTTCTGCTCATGGAAAGATCCTGCAAACTTGGTTATGTTCTCTCTTAATACTTAGCATTCCTCATGCCTCTCTACTTTCTTTGTCTTAATCCTAGGTATGGAACTCCACTGAATCTGTAAAGGATGGGAACTATGTCTCTTTCTTTCTCCATCTTGCTCAAAGTCTGACAAATAGAAAGTGCTCAATAGATATGTGTTAATTAAATATCATTCCATACTTGTAATCAACTAGAAAGCAGAATGGGGTGAGCTGCCTTCCTCTCCTTCTAGCTAAACCCTTCTTGTACATGTGCCTCTCGTTGAAGTCAAGTTCTCCAATGTGAATCTAGACCATACATTCACAAACCGCATCTTCATGAGGGCGGAGTCTTCAGCATCTTCCCGTATGTACTTATATTAGGCAGATTCTCTGGGTAAAACTGAATACCTTCAAGATTGTGTAAAGGACCCTTTCATGACTAGATACAAGAGTACATTCCGGTATTCCTAGGAATTGATAGAATGGGGTAGGAGGTTTGAAAGTTTGAGGCCAGCCTGAGTTATATGGAAAGAACTTACCTTCTAAAACAGCATCAAGGTGTGTTTAAATGATTTTGTGAATAGTCATTGTGTGTGTCCGTGTGTGCTCTCTTCTCCTCTTCTCTTCTTGTATGTGTGGATGTAACTGTGCATGTTGGTGTGCATGTCTGTATGTGTTCACTAATTAAAATTTTATCCTTGAGAAAAGATTCATGCTTGGCAAGTTGGTGAGCATGCTTCTAAAAATGTCATGAAATATTCAAAGCTTCAGTCATCACTGTCACTACAATATAATGACACCAAATGTCAGACACTAGAATGCTGCTGTTGATCCTTTATGAGGTTTCTCTTTCAAAATAAAGATTTACATCTCTGGCTTAAATCAATGATGGCAGAAGCAAGATGGAAGGAAGCACATTTGCAAAAGGTTGTAAAAAGTCTGCCCATGTTAGATTATCTCAAATTATCCCAAACAGCAAGATTAATGTTTTACCCCCATCCACCAGCTCCTCGCATTTTCTTTCCTAGTGGAAACACTTCCATTATGAATGAGCTATCCACCAAGTATCATGCAAAACACTTGATTTTTACTTTGTATTTAAACTCGGTCTTAGCTTGAATCACTTTAGTGTATCATATGATAAGTGAAATACATAAATACTTTAGAGTGTGGTTTACAGTTCCTACTGAAATTATGAAACAAAATTAATGTGTACAGTTAGAAAATGACATATTAAATATTTCTTTGCCACTTGCCAAGAAAATTTCATGGATCTTCGAAAGCTCAAAATTAAGGAAAATATTTGGATATCTGTATTCTATCAATCTCTTGTGCTGTTTTATCTCAAATATAGGAATTTTTCTTACATTTAGATTTAAATGATGCTCAAATATAATATTAACAATTAAAAATTGTAGGAATAGAGTGATTGTATAAAACAAGGCTAGAATATATATGTATATATACACACATATAAATACACACACACACACACACATTTTGTCTGAAATACAGATTGTTACCTGAAAGTATTGGAAGTAGATCTTTTCATGACCTGATTCGATATATTTTTTGTTATTTTAAGCAAGAAAAAGCAAGGTATTATCAAACAGTGAAATTAAAACAACAACAAAGAATAGTTCCTTCACTTCCTTCACGTCTTCTAAGCGCACACGATACAGTAGATTACCTGTTACCAAAAAGTTCTATAGTCATACCCTGGAAGAAGACAGAAAACCCAACAGTTCCAGAGCAGGTCAGCGAGTGTGGCCCTGGGAAGGGTTTCATAGCGGATTCGGCTACCTTTTTGGGCCAGGCAAATACCGTGATTCATAGTGAGTTTGCTGTTCTGGTCTAAATCTTCTGAAAGATTTCATTGGGAAAAAAATGGGAAACACCTCTCATTCATTAACATCATTCATTTTGTTCCATTTTTATTTGCTTGATTGTTTCCTAAAGAAGCTTTTTTTTTTTTCTGCCCGAGGCTTGGGAATGGTTTTCTCTTCCAGTCACGGAATTCCTGCTTCCTCTCTATTGGTCTTCTAGATGATCACACACATACTCCCGTCTCCCCCCACCCCCCGCCCCCCAATGTCATCACTAAGAAGCGGGTCAGAAGAAACTGGAGGACATTTTCTGTGTCTGGTATTCTGCTTGATGTTGGGCAACAGGTCCCAGCACTCCAGGGCCCACGGCAGTCAGGGTTATCCCCATTCCCGTGAGCGTACTCAGACTCTCCCACGCACACACACAGGGTCCCCATCATTGCTCAAGGGTGTAGGTTGGGCCTGCCTGACTCATGGGGAAGAGGCGAATTGCATCCTGTGAGTCAGTGGCTCCACTTCCTGCTGGCATATCTGAGATTTCACTGAAAGGTAACCACCAAAAGGTGAAGGGAGAGATGAACAGGGACATCACATTCTTTATCCCACTTGGAGCTATGACCCAGATAATAGCTTCTGAAGTGATGTTAGTCTTTGCTTTTCAGAGTGAAGTTGTAATTCTGAGCACCAGTTTCATGGGCCATCTACCCATATCACTTTGCAGGGACTTCCTTGGGATCTCAGCAACCAGTGTTAATGTTGTCACCACATCAGATTTTGCCACAGACATTATCAAAAAATTAATATAGTAACTTAGTGAAATACTTTATTAGCAGGAATCCTTGTAAGGGATCAAAAACTTAAGTAAAGCATTTGCAATTGAATCATAGATTGTTATACATAAATCCACGAAAATCATAAGACTGAGGAACTGAGCTGATATGATGCCGCGACTTATTCTTTGCACCTATGACTGCTGGGCTGGGGCTGTAGCTTCATGATGGAATGCTTGCCTAGTATGGGCAATGCTCTAGGTCCAGTTCTCAATGGTAAAAAGTTTTGCAAAGGCAACAGATATAGCTATGACAGTCCTCTGCGGTGGGCTGTCCCACCTTCTAATCGCCCCCATTTACTCCTCTGTTTCAGCTTCCAAAGCCTTGTGGCAGGCACAGCCGGAGTCAAGCAAGGACCCCTGTTTTAAATCAGTTCAGCGATCTACTGAGATAGATGATTTAGACCCGTCTCTGCTGTTCACTGATCTTACATGTCTATGACAGAGTGTGATCCCACACTTTAGTATGATTATGTACGATTTCATCTGCAAAATATTCTCCTAGCGAGTCTCACAGAAGCTGTCCAAAGCCCCACGCAGACATCACAGGCCAAGAGAGGCCAGTGTTCACAGAGGCACACCCTGGGCTGAACATTCCATAATCTACAAAGACAAATATTTCACCTGTGGCCCAAGCAACTAGGAGCTTACGATGGAACACAAACAATTTCTTAAAACCTTAACAAACAACAGCCAAACACTAAACAGCCCCAGCTGCAATCAGCTACAGCCTACAGCAGGGGCGGATCACAGTTGAAAGAAAATTTAAGCAAGAAATGCTCCTCTTGACATCAGCACCTTGTCTGCCCTGTGTGACTTCTAAATAGAGGATAATGGATAATAGAGCTTGGACAGAGAAACTAGTGCCCCCNGGAGGTGGGGGGGGGAAGGGTTGGAGGTGGGGTGTGTGTGTGTCAAGGATAAGATCACTGACAACCAGAAGCCCAGTTTGTGCTGAGAAGACTATCTAGGTTAAATCGTTTAATTCTTCAGCATATTGCACGGCGAAACTCTACTGAGAATGAGAATAGAACTAATGTGGACTAGAATCCAGGTTCTGCTCCAAATCACACATCTCCAGCCTCAGTTACACGGAAAACAGTTTGCATCTCTGTTTAACTGACAGTGAAATTCAGACTTCAGTTTTCTTTTTAGTCATTTAAGAAACATTAATTTTGGTCTATAAAAGCAATTTATGGTGCACAGAGAAATGTGACGGGGGAAAGGATGCTTCTAGAACTTTCAGTGGTTTCAAACCACCGAAAGAATATGAATCAGATGCCATAGGTCTTGTCTTCTGAACCTTCATAAGTGGTGTTGATAAGATGTCTAATTTGCACATTCTGGTCTCATCTGGAGAATATACAAGTCTTTAACACGAACAGAATTGTTGTGTCAAGTTTGAAAAGTGGTACCAGAAACCATGAGGCTGAGGTTATTGATCTGCGCCTTGTTGTTTAGAACACCCCCATTTGTAATTTGGTTGGTAAGTTCAAAGATCCTCTGATCAAGGAAAAAATCTGTTTTTTAAGATATAGATTAAATGATGCATTTAAACTCCCATTTATAGAAATTTATACTCTTGCTGTAAACCAGTAGAGGGCACTAACTGGATAGTTAATTAAAACTAGAGGCTAGAAGTTGCCTGTAGGACATATTTATGGGAATCTCAGATACATTAGGCATTTCTGGGGAAAAATCCATTTCAGTCTCCCTAAAACTCTGTAAGAAATATTGAGAGTTGGGGAAGTGATTTTTGTGTCCAACTAGTATAAATCAAGTCTTCTCACACCATTATATTTCCACCATTCTTTTGCTTATCTGCGATGCAAAATATACTCTGCTTTCGCTAGCCTGGTGTACTCCATGTGGTGTTCATCATAGTCAAGTATTATTACCCATTTCCAAATTCTATCATGTGACCCATTTAATGTGTGTCGTTGGGAGAAGTTATTTAAATTCTTTATGCTCAATAGTTTTTTTTTTAATGCCTGATAGAGGTAGTAATGTCTTCCTTAGTATCACTGATAGCATGGATAAAATGAACAGAACAATGCCTCTGCCAGGTTTGTGGTTGAGGTTTGTCAATTGCTGCTGCTGCTACTACCACCAACATCGGCATTGACTATGTATAGTAACTTCTACAAGCCAGGAAGAAGGTTGGAGTGCAAATACTCAAAGATTAAACAGGAGAGGCAAAATACTATTGCATAACCAGGTATCTAATTAGAAGGCTCTCCTTATCATGTTTCCTGCACAATTCAGAAATGACTTGAGTCATTTTGATACCTAATTTCCAACCTTCTTCTTTTCACTGAATGAGACCGTTGTTTTCAATTTCACCGTGCTGACAGACTCTTGGTGCTAGGGATCGCACAGCTTGGCATGGGTCACCAGTTTCTTCTTGTATTATTAGATAAGACCTACAGATGGCCCGCCTATATCCATGGGTTCAAAATATTTGAAAATAGTGTAGGTATCGAACCTAAACAACAGAGTATAACAGGTATCACTATATTGTGTTGGGTTTTAGATGTTATCTGGAGATGATTTAAGGTCCACTAGGAAGCAAACTCAGATTATATGCAAATCCTAGAGCAGTTTAGGAAAGAGATTTGAACAGCTGCAAACTCAGGTATCCGTGGGGATGCTAAAGTTAATCCCCACAAACAGTAAGGGGCAATGATAGTCTCATTTTATATATATATAAATTTATATATATATAATTTGTAAATTAATATCTATTTATAAGAGATATCACTTATTTTCAACTGTATGAATGTTTCCATGAATTATTTTCTGTTATCACTTTGATGAACTAACTTCTTTTTTTGTGACTTAAATTTTTATTTGGAAGTGGAAATCTGATGACAGAAATGTTAGGAGAATGAATACATTCAAAGTGCTGAATAAAGTACAGTGCAAGCCAGGAAACATGAAGGGTTGTTATTGAGTGGCCAGGTGCATAAGAAGGACAAAAGGCTAATAGAAATTTGGAAAATTACAAAGAATTAAAGAAATGTAAAACACTGATGGTTGAAAGGACTTCAACCGTTTCAGAGTCACTAAAATAAAATCCACACAAAGAATGGAGATATCATCAAAGAGTCATTTCAAAAGCAAGAAAATTAATAGATTTTTGAAAATCAAAAGAAGAGTCAAATTCAGATCAATAGTGAATGTTCAAGGGTAAAAATTAGCAGCATTTTCTCATATAGGAATAAAAATGAACTAACTTCTTAGAACACCTCAATCGATAGGGACAATATGTAGAAATTTAGTGAAAGTTGCTTTCCTTAGTGCATTAATTATGTATTTTCTCTTCCAAAACTAGGTTTCCACGTTCTACAAGGGGTTATCAGCACAACCGTGATTCCATCATGCATCCCAGGAGAGTCCGAGGACAACTGCACAGCTCTAGGTAAGCCTGAGGACATGGAAGCCGCATCGGAGCTTTATGCATTTGTAAAGAAAATGTAAATATTAGTACAAGCTGAAGAAGCAAAAGGAAGGGACACTTGCTCTATCCATTTTTAACCTTATAGTTAACTAGAGATCTGCAGAAATTTCATGAAGAAGTAACAAGGGGAGAAAGATAAGACATGCGGTTATAGATTTAAAAAAATAGAGTTTTAGAAAGACAGCAAACAAGAAAAATCCATTAGTATAGAGCCATTACTGGAGAGTATTTGAAGGACAATTCCCATGAAGAACAGGAAAGTGCAAGTTTCGTACACAGCACATTTTCTCCTGATAGCTGTAGCGTGTCAGAGGAAGAAATGTTCTTGTTCCAATTCAGTCCTAGTGTTCAGGAACCATTTATGGAGTGCTTGGTGTGAATCAGCATCGTGTTCAGGTAGAAATACAAAGGGGACTGATGGTGACCAATGAGCAGTCATTGACCCCCCAAGGGAAGGCTCTGTGCTTTGGTCTGAGCTGACTATGAAGCCAAAGGGCTGTCCTAGGTTATCTTCTTTCTTGGCCATCATCACTAAACTTCCTGGAATTTTGTCAACCTCCCTCCACTACTGCATTTTTGTTGCTGTTACTTGGGCAGGAACGAGTACTCCGACCTGTCTGCATGTCTGTCTTTTGAATATTAAATCCTCCAGTTTGTTTAGCCTGTTATATGTTAAGCTATTTGCTTATTGCTTGGGGGCCTGCTGTATGTTCAGGTGTTCGTTTTTAGGTTGGGGAAATGCAGTAAGTAGGGTAACTTCTAGACACCCCAAATTCTCCAATGCTGACCTCTAACCTGACTGCTGAAATTGTACAGAGGTTGCTGTTATTAAAGGATAGCCATGCACTCAGAGCCCCATAACACAAGTCATTCAACTTTGCGTTCTCATCACAGTTCAGACGGAAGACAATCCCCGTGTGGCACAAGTGTCAATCACCAAGTGCAGCTCTGACATGAACGGCTACTGCTTGCATGGACAGTGCATCTACCTGGTGGACATGAGTGAAAACTACTGCAGGTAACGTGAGCACGTGATGATGGTCCTGGAGCCTGCACCCTTCTCTCCTTTTGTATTTAGTCACTACATTTTCTATGGGCTGTTGAAATGTATCTTATATTTATACAATTAAAAACTGCATCATGTTTTTGAAATTAGGGAGTAAATATAACATTTCAATCTGCACAGATAATTTGGGGTGCAGAACAATGAGGGGGAACTTCAGACGCCTCCCCTCTCGCTACAATGGCAACTGAACCTTTATTGGATTTCTCTATAAGCTATTGTTTTAAGAATCAATTCTACTAATTAGAAGAAAAAATCTCATATCTATAAAACTCAACCCTCCTAGGTGACCAGTACCATAGTGGCCATATCAGATTGTTCTTTTGCCTCTGTAGTTTGTCCTGGAAGCTGTATGGAGGCATTTTATTAATGTTGACCCAACTCTGAGTTCAATTTTTGAATTCATTTTTATAATTTTAAATATTTTTTTGCTGGTTTCTTCTATTGCAGTGAAGACTTAGTTCTTATAACACTAACTTATAACATGGCTTCATTTAAAAATAATTGATTTCCTTTGCATTCTTTAGATGTGACGTGGGCTATACTGGTGTCCGGTGTGAACACTTCTTCCTCACCGTTCACAAACCCTTGAGCAAAGAATATGTTGCCCTGACAGCGATTCTCATTCTCCTGTTCTTTGTCATCACCGCTGGGTCCATATACTATTTCTGCAGATGGTAAGCCGGTTCGTTTTATTGCCCATGGCTTTCCAAACTACCCAATATCAGACCTACAAACTGGTTGAAATCTAAACATAATATTAGTGGCTCAAGATGGAATCTGCACTGTGGTATTTACAAAACTGCCCTTTTGCATTACACTCAGGTTTCATTACATTTCTAACCTTTACTTTCTGCTTATATGCATATAAAGGTCAAAAAGGGAATATTCATTTCTCTATAAAATAAAGACTGAAAATTTCATCCTGTAATAATTAGGATTCTTGTCCTACAGTGATATTATCACAAAATGGCAATTGAGAAGATATATAACTAAAGATTGTCAGGGTTTTTAATTTGACTGGACGTATAAAACAGTCTGAATAGTTAATAGAGCCCACAAAATCTTTCCAATTTACTCTTCTTAGTTTGAAGCTGATACAAACTGTTTGTTGAAATCTTTTCTGAAACACACTGTCCATATTTTGTTCCAAATAACCATCCGATGACAATGTCTTCTTAATTAGAATTTGAAAATAGTATCTGTGCCAAACCTAAAAAACACACTCTAACAGGTGTCAGAGCTTGTGCATTGTATCGGATTTTAAATATAACCTGGGGATGATTTAAGGTATACTGGCAGACCCATTCAGGTTATATACATCTAATTAGATGTAGCAGAATTCAATACTGGTGAGAGAAACTGATAGAAAAAGATACTGGAGAAGCCTCCTGTCATTCCGTGCTTTGTTCTCATGTTGAGCCCTGGGAGAAATGGTTTCATGTTAACTGTTTCATGTCCATTTCTTACCAAACCGGATGGACTGTAGGACATTACCCTCTTGGTCTCTCGATTTTCCATTTTTTGACATAATTGGAGTCACTCTGGTCATTTTGGATGCTCTCCCCCTTTGTTTTTTGAAGCAGGGTTTCTCTGTGTAGCTCTGGATGCCCTGGAACTCACTCTGTAGACTAGGACAGCCTTGAACCCAGAGATCCATCTCAAGAACTTCTGTCTCCTGAGTGCTGGGAATTAAAGGGATATGCCACTGGATGCCTGTTCTTAATGTGCCCTAGGAGTCCATGTATTTGTTTTACAGTTTGTTTTTATATCTGTTAGTTACAATGCTATTTCCTTTCTGGTGTTCTTCTAGGTACAAACATCGAAAAAGTAATAAATCAAAGAAGGAATATGAGAGAGTAACTTCTGGAGACCCCACGGTGCCACAAGTCTGAACATCACCATCAAGTTATGAACTGGGATGCATAGCATGCCTGGTTAATGTCAATATTTCATTATATTAATAATATTTATGTTGGGTCATGTGTTAGGTCAATAACTGTTTATTTTTTAATGTATTTGGAAAGTGTTTTATTTTTGACAGACTTTTTGTTAATATATTATATGTAAAATATTTAATATCAAAAGAAAATTGATATTTTTGTAAGAATTTCCTGAGTGAAATGCTTTATTGAAAAGCGTCAAAGCTCAGTAAACTGGAGCAATGCTCAGAGTCAGCAATGCCCAGCCTGTTGCAAGTGCCATTTTGGTGGGCCTAAGTAATATGGTCAAATCAATTGCATAAATAATTTATTTTCTGCTTCTCAGATCTGTGACAACTGACTTGACTATATCATGGCTTGGCACAGATGTTGACACCACTGTTTCATGTATTAAAACAGTAATAAGGGGATGTAAACACAACTTGTGTGCCTTACATCACACCCATGAGCCAACTAACCCAGGAGAGGATCTCTCCTCGGCATCCCTGCTACCTGGAGGGGAACAAGGACAAGCCCTGTGCTAACCCACCTGAAGCAGGGACATCCCGTTTACGCAGAGTACATCATTTCTATGAAGTCCTTTTTGAACATCAATCAGAAAATCCACATTTGAAGAAAATTTGAACTCCATTTTAGATTATGTATTTTTATAGGGAATTTAATGAAGAACTGTAGGATTAAATCAGAATCCCAAATCAAATTAATCATAATTTTAAAATTCAGCAGGTTGCTAGTCAGATTGTGTTTAACATGGAAATGTACTTTTTATTTTATATTCAAGAGGTTTTGTTCGTTTGTTTTTGCTTTTTGTTGTTGTTGTTGTTATTTTTCTTTTTTAACCCAGAGTTTCACTCTTTTGATCAGAGTGGCTCCAAACTCATGGTAATTCTCCTGCCTTATCCTCCCTGGCTCTGGGATTATAGGCCCACATTACCATGCCCAGTTTCAAGAGAATTTTCACTAACAACTAGTTTAGCAAATACCTTATTTCAGATTTTAAAGTTCCATTGTAAAAACATGGGCCCTCTCTCTGTCATTAGTTTGCATTTATGGAAAGAGAAGTTAGTCTCTGCTCTGCCTGTGGGCTCTAGGACTGTAGGTCCTCGTGAGTCACTCGCTTATTCTGTGTGGTTGCCTCAGGATTCCCTGCTGGCACACCTTTGCCTTTCCTGGGAGACGCCTAACCGAAGGCTCAACCTTAGGTGGAATCTCTCTGGAGCACATTCCAGGCCAGGGAGAGTCTATTCTTCCTCCGCCTTTTTCCTGGCATGTGCTAGGGCAGCCAAGCCAGCATGAGTTGCCTCTGACCTCTAGAGTGCAAGGGAAGAAAACATTCCTGCCCTATGGAGCCTCTCATGGAAAACCCTGGAAGGCTCACACAGCTTGCATCAAAAGTCCGGGCCTTACTATGTGGGAAAGCACCAGATAAAAGAAGCAATGCACACGTGGGTTACTCTATACATGCTTGTGCATACATACACTCCACACTTTGCAGAATTACAGCTGTTTGTTCTGCATTAGCCAACATACTTACTTCTAAGAAGACAAAGGCAAATGAAAGCCAGTGATATTTAAAAGCATATTTCTTTGTCATTTTATTTAGCTTAAGTCTAAGGTCCTGAGTAAGAACACATTTTAAATCCCATTGGTACCAACTGGACGGAGAGAAACCTGGCCTATTTTAAGTGACCTTGACTTTTCCAGATGAAAGTTTAAAGCTCATCAAGAACTGAGCTAGAATAGAGCCAGTTAATATACAGATGCCAAAGAAGGCTTTTAGATATGGGTATATTGCATATATTGCTCCACTATGAGCATTTCCAACCACACCACACCACAGAATTTGATGCAAGAACTTTGGAATAGCTTTGTATATCTTTAAATGTTTTTTTTAAGATCTCAGGAAATTATATATATATATATATATTTGTTTTGATATCAAAGCTGGGAATAAAACTCAAAGCCTTACACATGTTGGGCAAACACTACCATTGGGCTACACCTGTAGTCCCATAAAAAACATACTATTAATGAAATAGTATGATGGAGATCACAGGTTTTGGGTGAACATAAGTTTGGAAAAAGTCATTGTTTTAGTGAAGATTATGCGAAGTAAGCATAAGAAGAGTACAGTCAATTCATGTGTCACATGTATTTCTCGTTGTATTGCACATACACACACTCACGCAGGAACACCGACAAGGCTATATACATCCTATATTGAGAACATAGCAATTCCAGATGCAAAATTGCATCCCTTAGTCTCCCATCAAGACCTATCAGATAGCCCAGTAGATGCACTCTGTAAGCAAAGACCTCATGCGCTGTGCTCAACACTGCAATTTCATCTTAGAACTGAGATTTTTGGCTACATAAAGCCTCCACCCCACTCTATTGCAACTCTACTGCTTTCTTCCATATTTTCACCCTCCCCTCCCTGTCAAGAATCAAACCATGGCGAAAGCCAAATATTTAACTTTTAAGTCCTTGAAAAGATAGCAAAATAAATTTAACTGCTGAGAGATAGCAATTAATTTTCCAGCAAATATGTGGCACAACTGAGTGTCCAATTATTGTTTCTTTCAGTCATAAAAAACAGTAAAGTTTTCTTTAAATCATTTCATCCAACCAAACGCGTCATTTTTGTTTCAATTTCTTTTTGCGGAATTTTTTTTTAATTTATTTGCTGCCCATTTTTTTCTAATTGTTCTAATGCTATGGGAGGAAGAGGAGCATAGGCAGCATTTCTGGGGTTCACTTTAAAGTTTTAATGGAAGAATATGTATGTCTAGGAGATCTCTGCTATTCACCCCTGATGCTGTTGAGTGTAACACAGTGTATTTTTCTGCTTGCCCTTTTGCACACAGTCCTTGCAGTTCGTAAGTCTGAAGAGCCACTCTGGTATAACGTTTCCCTTAAAGATTCTCATGGAACATAAAGTTGCGTTCCCCTAAAACTTATTTGACTATGAATGTTATCAGAGAACTGAATTGTATCAATTTGTTAGTAGGTAATATCAGCTTTGATAGTTGTGTACCTTAAAATAGTGAAGGAGACCGTAATTTACAATTTGTTGTTAGTTTTTATTTATTTTTGTTAGGAATTGGCAAAGATCACTATGGAAAAAATAAAAGTATGAATGACTAAATAATCTATAGTTTCTGTTCCTTATTTCTGTTCCTGTTTGTGTCCTAGTAAATTAGGAGATGTGAAAGCAGTGTCACACCTATAATGTGTGGCAATACAGTGTGTGGCAATGCAATAATTTAGGAAAGATCACATATATGCGCCTCACTTTAAGGGCTAATATATTGACGTTTTGAAATAAAAGGAGTCGTGATAATTATACAATTCTAGGTGTTGCCATATTTTCAAAGAATATGCTAAGGAGTGTTTTAATATGTACTATGAGAAATGGCTTTTGAAGAGCCTTTTTAGTCAGAATTGGGACTCACGATTCCTTGGCATGTGCCCCAAGGCTCAGTTTCTTGTTTTTCCAGAGTAGGAAACAGTAGCTAGGCCAAATCACCTCCCTTGTATGTTGATCCGACAACCTGCGGGACACTCTTTGTTTGTGTTTTTGTAGTGCTAGAAGTCAAATCTTACATGTACTAAATGTATACTTTACCACTAAGCCACACCCCCAGATCACCCTACAGAGGTCTTTGTGGATTTCTGACCTTCTCCAAGCCACACCCCCAGATCACCCTACAGAGGTCCATGTGGATTTCTGACCTCTAAGCCACACTCCCAGATCATTCTACAAAGGCCTGTCGATTTCTGACCTTCCCTAAGTCACACCTCCAGATCACCCTACAGAGGTCTTTGTGGATTTCCGACCTCCTCAAGCCTTTGTTAGCCAGGCAATAGTGAGGCCACGGCTTGTTAAATCTGCACAGCTGGAGGCACCAAGTGAGGATGCTGTGAGAAATGAGGTCTCATGACCCTGAAGCCACTGCAGTTCTTGCCATGTCAGAGGCAACAGGACTTCGGGGAGAGTTAGTCTCAATCTAGTTCAGAGCCAGCTTGGAAGAAACAAGAATTCTTATAGAGTTCTTGGGATCTCCCAGAACCAGTAGTCTGACTCCAAGTCTGAGAATCCACAGGGAAAAAGAAAAGCTAGAGATGCTTCTATCTCTAGGCACCAAGGACATTACGGGCACTTTGTCTCTGGCTGTGTCATCTTCAATATCTCCTCGTCCTTCGCAGTGGACATGAAAGCACCTGAGTGCCCCCAGGTCTTGGGAAATTTTTCTGTATGTCACCATCTTATACTTCACTCCTTGTGTCCCTGTGTCTTTGATGGCCTTTATGCAGTGGCTTTTCTCAGCCTAGATACCTCTACTAAGTTCCAGTTGACTGTATTTCATTATCTACCTTCCACAGTTTTAAGGCAGCTAATGGTGATGTGTTCAATAACTGACATTCTCCGGAAGAATAAATAAAACTCAATCTTTTTTGCTTCCTCTATGTTTAGACAGGAGCTCTCTGTGTACCCTGGGCTGGCTTTGAATTTACAATCCTATCATAGCCCCGAGTTCTTGGATAAAAAGTATTCCAGTTTGAGAGCTAGCATGATGACACAGTGGATAAAAACTCTTGCCACCAAACCTAAAGATCTGAGTTCAATACCATCTGGAAGTTATGTTCTGATCTCCGCATGCACACTTTGGGTTGCATACACCCCCCAGCACACAAACCTACATACATCACACACACACACACACATCATACCCATACACACAGACCTATACACACATGCCTACACATACCTCCCCCACATACACACACCTACATCCACATACACACCCCTACACACACACCCTATACATGCATACACCTACACACACCTATATACACACACACCTATACCTACCCCCTACACACATACACACACCTACATACACATACTTATATACATGCCTATACACATGCTACATGCATACCCCTACATACACACAGCTATATATACCTCTACACACCCCACATACACACAGCTATACATACATACCTACACACATCCCCCTACATACAGACACACCTATACACACCCCTACATGCACACAGTTGTACACACACACACTACACATACACACACATCTAAACACACATCCCCCACACACATACACACACCACACCCATACACACACTTAAATACACACCTATACACAGCCCACACACACCTATGCATACATATCCCATACACACACATAAAACATAACAAAAATACTCCTTTTGTAAAGTTTATACCTCAATAAAATCTAGCTCCAGCCTTCTTGTACAACAGGCTAGAAACCTACAATTATACCCAGAAAGTCCTGAATGGCTCTTTACAGTCATGGCAGAAATAGGTATGTTGAAGAGATATGCAAAGGGGAAAATATTCCAAGAAAACATTTAAAATATGACAAATTTCAAAAGATAGCAATGTATGCACTGAATTTTAGTTTAACATATTTCTTTCCAGTGCTCACAAATCATTATAAACCATAATTCTATTCATTGAGTGACAACATGAATTTTTTAAGAAAAAACAAAACATCCATCCCTACCTGATCACCAGCTTGTGTTGATTACTCATCATCAAATGTAGTACTCCACAGTCCAGCCATTCTGTCTGAATTTTGGAGAGTAATTATGAGGACTTTATATGAGCCTGCAGTGCAATGTACCTACTAAAAAAATGAGACCAGTGTAGTCTAATTGCATGAGGTACATGCATGAGTGGATCCAAGATGAAGGTCATGATACTGAGGATATAGGACTTCAGATAAGACCTCTGCTGTGCCCATGGGAGGACAAGGGAACTGCTCATAAAGTTTAATCAGACTCAGGAAGAATTCACAATTTTCAATTATCCTTTGTGTTTGCTCTATTTTTCTAGGGATGGAAGGATTGAAACTGAAGAAGTAAAGGTCATAATCCTAACATTTTGACTGTTATCAGGAGCCATTCATTTCTAAAACATGATAAAAATCCAGAGGACATAAAAAAGAGGTAAGTGTTGAGGAGTGGGAAGTGGATGATGAGTTAGACATGATCAAAATACTTTATACACATGAAAGTATTGAAGAACTAATAAAAAGCATTGAAAATCAAATGTTATGTGAATCACTCAACCAATGTTAATTGAAAACCCCTTTATATATGTTAATTCTCTTTCTTTTTTATTGAACTCTACATTTTTCTCTGCTCCCCCCTTCCTTTCCCCTCCCCTTCAACCCTCTCCCAAGGTCCCCATGCTCCCAATTTACTCAGGAGATCTTGTCTTTTTCTACTTCCCTTGTAGATTAGAGCTATTTGTCTCCCTTAGGGTCCTCCTTGTTGTCTGGTCTTTGGGATTGTAATTCATGGGCTGGTTTTCTTTTGCTTTATGTTTAAAAACCACTTATGAGTGAGTACATGTGATAATTGTCTTTCTAGGTCTGGGTTACCTCATTCAAAATGAGGTTTTCTAGCTCCATCTGTTGTAAAGAGGAGTGGGCTCCTTCGTCCCACCCAACTCCTGGTCACCCAGCTAGCTTTACCTGAAATAATTACATGGAAACTGTATTCATTTAGACACTGCCTGGCCCATTAGCTCTAGCCTTTTATTGGCTAACTCTCACATATTAGTTTAACCCATCTCCATTAATGTGTATTACCACTTGATTGTGGCTTACTGGCATGAGTCTAACCAGCGTCCATCTCGGAGAGGAGAGCCATG
>LOEQ01002207.1:80654-96212 GCA_001685075.1 Bramus lutescens | reverse complement strand
CACTCTGTAGTCCAGACTGGCCACAAACTCATGGCAGCACTCCTCCCCAAACCTCTCAGCTGCTGAGATCATAGATACAAGCAACACTTTAAAGGTGCCACCGCCTCAACAAGGCCCCAACTTCCAACACACGAAGCTACAGCAGATAAACCATCTCCAGATTGTAGGTATAGAATTCAAGATTCTTCCATCTGCAGTGTCAGGGAGGAGATTCACAGGTTTCCAATGAGGAAAATCTCTTCTAAATCCTGCAACAGAAGAGAGTTACAGTGCATTTGAAGGGGCCCACATGCTAACTAGATGAGGGGAGAAATGCACTTTCTGTCAGAAGGGATGTCTCTGGCAGAGATCAGAGACATGGCAAGGTGTAACACCCTCCTGGAAATGGAAGGTAGCAAGTGTAGCAAAATTATGGTGAAAATAGAAAAAAGAAGCTGGAAGGTGAGGTTGGGTTAAGTGAACAGCTGTCTCCTAATACTTTTGGAGAGCAACCAGGGTGTGTGGTAGCCTCCTTATTGTGGACAGATAGAATCCAAATAACATCAAATCTTTCAGTTAAAATGTTATTGTTTCATACTGTAGAAAAATCTCCTAGTTACTAGTGTAACATTATCCCAATTATAGTATAATAAATTTTTCTGGAGGTTATAGATATATATTTTGAAAATAAAGGGGTTTTCCTTTATTTATAAGTACTTTTGAATTGTTTTAGAACAAGCATTTTTAAAAACACAGATATTGCAGCTGAATAAAATTCCAGTGTGTCTAATACCATAATTTCATTATCCACTCATCCAATAATATACATCTAAGCTGGTTCCATTTCCTTGGTATTATAAATGGGTGGATCCAGAAAACATAATAAATATATTAACTGAGGTGACTAAACTCAAAAAGATTATGATGCTCTTTCATATGATGCTCTAAGCCTGTAAAATATACTTGTGTTTGGATAAATAGTGCTAGTTGTGGGTAAAACCTAAGAACTAGAAAAAATAGACAAAAAGGGGGTAAAATTATGAGGAAAGAAAGGAGGTGGCCATGGGCCATGGAAAAGGAAAAGAGACTGAGTGAGAGAGAATACAAAAAGGGAACAGGGGAAGCAGGGCAGTAGGTGTGGTGGCAGCATAGTGGGCGGAGTAGCAACGAGCAGGGAGAAATGAAGTAGAAAGGAAATCAATAAAACAAGCTTGATATCTAATAGTTTATATGCTAATTAAGTGTTTTAAATGACAGATATTAATTTGGGGAAGACTCAATCCATATCCTTTATGGAGAAGGCCCCTTGAGGCTCTATCTTTCTTTAAGGATTCATACTCGGATAATATCATTGGGGTGGGAGAGATATTTCCTTCAGTGATGTAGCTAAATCTGCTAAGATGCTGGTCCTGAAGTCTGCCTTAAGGAAACTCATGAGGTCACACATATGCGAAAAGAGGCAGAAAAGCGGAAGTGGGGATAAGTTGGGAGAGAAAGTAGTAGAACAAGCGACAAGGTAGCAGGGAGCCTGACTGAGGTGCATCATACATGTACAGAATGTCATAAGGAAACCACCATTCTATATAATTAATGTGCACTAAGAATTTTTAAGTCCTTCCCTTATTTTAATGTCCTTTGTATAGAAAGTATAATATAAATTCAAAGAATTTTTAACACCAGTGATGAAACTTTGAATTCAGACACTGTGGAGGATTAGGGAAGACGTCAGGTATGTGTGGAAGAGGCATGTTTTGCAGAAGGGATTCTTCAGGGAAGCATTTCCAGTGTCTGCTTAGCAAAAATGGAAACAATTCACACAACATACAGAGACTTTGGCTCTCCTTAAGCAGCTAACATGATGACGTCCTATAACCAGTTCAAAGAAGCAACTTTCGGCTTACTGATAAATTAATGCTACTAGCTTTGTACTTCTTTTCTTCCGGTGGCACCTTCTTCCTTCTCATCCTTTCTAAGGAGAAGACCCAGCTTCAGACAATGAACAATGCTCTTCGGCCTGAGCAGTTCTTGTGTTTTCTTTCCTCCCTGACTTCAGTATGCTGTGCTCTCCTCCAGAACCAAACCTGTTTCTAGCCACAATTTGGTCCTTAGGGAACACAGTCACCCTGTCAGGACACTGAGTACTGTTTCAGCTCCCCCGTAGCCTGGAGTGTATCCACGGGTGTGGGAGTGAGAGGGTTTAAAAGCTCCATGGCTTGCTATTTGCCCTCTGCCCCCATCGCTGGCATCATGCCCCTCTGATGCCAGTTGGCTCATCCATTCTCAGAAGCCACTGTCTCCTCTGGATCTGGTCCATGTTTTCCCACCTTCCCATTTCTTCAGCCGGGAGCTCTAGCTCCAACGCAGAGAAATGCTTTCCTAAAGAGAAGAGTGATATCATATCCTTTTCCAAAACTGTTTATCTTTTCGCTCATGCATGATGCACCCAGCAAGTCTAATTCCCTTTGTATGAGAGAGATGCTATTAACTTTTGTCACTGAATTAAATTAACTTTAAATGCACTATGGCATCTTGGTAATGAAGATATCCTCAGAAGTATGCTTTACAATAAAGAATAGGAAGTCAAGAATTCTCCCTACCTAACCACTCTCATACAAAATTATTTTTTTTTACTAGTGTTGTTTGCTAAAATGAGTATGCCTATAGAAGAGAAGACTTTTGGAACATATCAAATATAAAATGTACCTGTCTTAGCGTACAGTTATGAGCTTTATTTCTGGGGGAAATGATGTCTATTTTCTGATTTATCTACTTCTGTGAGGCCACATGTTAAATAGAAACTGTAAATTTTTATATTGGTTGCAAAAATAGGAGCATTGCTAACTACAGGGAAGAAAAAAAAAAACACCCAGAGATGAGCAAAGTTAGCTCTAGGGATCACAAAGGTCACATTTTCCAAAATGAGTTTCTATATTCTCATCCTGGGTGGGCAGGACCAGAGACTGGAGAAGGGATAAGAGAAAGACAACAGAAGCCAATGGCATGACGGTGTTCTCAAGTGGGCGTAGAAGACAGACATCATTTCCGTATTCACGCAGAATGTTACAGCTGCCTCAGCAGACAGGGCGACAGGGAGGCCAGTGTGTGAGAACAAAGGGAGATGTGCGCACAAAGCCCCTTTATCCCTTCAGTTCTTGTGGTACTTCCTATGAGACAGGGAAATCCATGTGGCACAGTGTTTCAGAACTCACTAACTGAAATTGCTAGCTTTCTTAGGGGGAGATATGGGGTAGCTAACCTGGCTTCTGAAGGAATCTAGTTCGTTCCGTCTGCCTAGCACAGGTGACACCGCGTTTGCAACACTACATTTCCACTCCTTGTATAATTCCATGTTGATTAGGTCCATACATGTAGGCTCTTAAGGTTCCTAGGAAACCACAGTGTACACTGAAATAATTCCATGCTCAAAGTCTTGCATCTGCTGTTTTCTTCACGTTGGATGCTATCCTCCAAAACCATCATGTGACTGTCTTCTTTGTCATTCATCCAGCCCATGAGAGCTCCCTTTCCCTGTTAGCAAGCACAGCCAACATCCCTTTAGCCCTGCAAGTCAGTAGATCAAAACTTTTTAGTCTGGTCGCCAATTGAAATTATTGTCTTTCACTTTCTATTGTCTATACAATGAGAACAAGGACCATAGTGTCCATCCTTCCGCTCATATCCATCTATAAAAGTTCTTGGCACATAGTAGGTACTCAGTTGGTATTTGCTGCATTAACGTACCAGTGATGTAAGCTGTGGCTGCATGTAGTTGTATATTATGCTGATAACATTATTTTATCAGAAACAACAACAAAAAACTTAATGTGTTGTGACTATCTAACCAGCCAGTTGAAGGCTGTCACAAATGCAAGTAGAAAATTTGGGAAAAGTAGTTTGTTTGTTTTATTAACTAAAACTCAGATGATGAATAAACTCTGGGGGTGTCTCCTTTGGCTCCTTATGCATTTCTCTTCTCCAGGGAAAACATTTTTATCTGCATCACCAGGAACCATCTTAATTTCTCTCTCTCTCTCTCTCTCTCTCTCTCTCTCTCTCTCTCTCTCTCTGTAGGTATGAATCCATGTGTGTATCTAGAAGACTGAAGTCAATGTTGAGTGTCTTCCTTAATCACCCGCAACCTTATGTTTTGAGACATGGTTTCTCACTAAACCTGGAACTTCCTGATGTAGCTAGACTGGCCATCAAGCCTGAAGAATCTTTCTGTCTCTTTGTCCCCAATGCTAGGATTGTAAGCATGTGCAGCTATGACCAGTTATTTTCTGGATGATTGAATCAAGTTTTTATGTTTACATGCAAAGCACTTCCTCATCTTATCCATCTCCATAGCCCCTCTGTTCCCCTTTAAGATGAGAAAAGCATGTTTATATGTGGATGAATTGAGAGATATCCACATTTCAGAATACAGTATATGAAAGGAACTAACTTTTAATGGTAGTCATCATGGATAGATTGTAATCACTGCTCTAAAACACAACCCTAATAAACCTTCCCTGCCACCATTTAACCAATGATGATACAGAAAATTAGTTTCAATTAGCCTAAGATCATAAAACTTAAAACTAAAACGGATTGTATTCCAGATTTATTATTTTCTGATACATGATGTTGTAGAAGTAGGGCCTGCTTGTTTGTCCCTGCCACCCAGAAACAAAATAACCACACAGAAACTGTACTAATTAAATTACTGCTTGGCCTATTAGGTCTAACTTCTTATCAGCTAACTCTTACATATTAATTTAAGCCATTTCTATTAATCTGTAGATCACCACGTGGCAGTGGCTTACAGGCAAAGATTCAGCACCTCTGACTCTGACGGCTCTCAGACTCCGCCCTTCTTTTTCCCAGAATTCAGTTCTGTCTCCCTGCCTACCTAAGTACTGCCCTATCAACAGGCCAAGGCAGTTTCTTTATTGATTAATGTTAATCACAGCATACAGAGGGGACTCCCACATCATGATATTTTTATGAACAATGACAAAGGGGCAGGAGAGTCAGTTCCATTAGCATTTTTCCACTCCTTATTGTGCATTTCATGTCACATTTAAACATGATGGCCTAAAAACTCAAGTGGCTTGGAACGTGGAGGGAGACATGGCCATTTATTGAATAACCAGCATACTCTTCTATAGGGAATACATCATGAAGTAAGGCAGCATATAAACTGAGGTATGGAGACAGGATGAGAAGAAGACATAGAAATTACTTTAAAGCAGAAACCATTAAAGGCATATCTAGTGTAATCCTGTTCATTCAGTGAGCTCAGCACACAGAAAAAGGATGTGCTAGGCAAGTCTGTTAGTGCTGCAGGGCAGGGCCATCTAGGGTAACTGGCACCATTTTGAGGTTGGATCTGTGCTTTAATCCAGTGTGCCCGCTGTGGCTCACACAGCCCTCTCCATAACAGTCCTATTCCTGCTTCATCTTCCTTGACTAGCTGTGTTTTTCGTGTTATTGTGGGGATTTACAGTGTCAGCAGGGCCCACAAGAAGGCTCAGTGACTTAACAGCGATTGCCACCAAGACTGACGATCTACGTTGGTCCCCAGAACTCACATAGGTGGAAAGAGAAAACGAACTCCTTCGAGTTGTCCTCTGATCTGTATGTACGTATATTATCTCCCCCCAAACAGTGAATGGGAAAATTCAAATTTAAAAACAAAATAAAAGAAACTAAAGTGTTAGCAGACACCTGTGTGGTAGATCAACATCAGCCCATGACTGGGGCTGGCACTTCTCTGAACACTGAGTGCTTTCTTTTATCGCATGGTGATATAGAAAACATGGGTTTGCATAGTGCTAGCACTTAGTGGCCTCTCTGTTTTCCCTACTGAGAACCTGAGTCGATTTTGAATGTATTCCCACCTAGAGTCTTAGTACTGGACACCAACGTCAGTATGAAGTTTTGACATAGACAGTACACCCATGTTATCACTATTCCAAAACAGATATGAAAGAGTTTGTGTCACCTCAGGTTCCCAGATGCCTCCAATCAATCCCCTCACTTACTCAGCCTATTATGATCATAGGAGGCACTTTGTGAATTTTTCTACTATCTATTCACTTTTCCGTTCTTCAACTTCATGTTTAGATTATATTGTATTTGTGATTTTCCTGACTGTTTTCATTTCATGTGAGATTCCACCTACAACAGGGTATATCCTTCTTCTTTATAAATACCATTCAATCATAGAACTGTCCAATTTGTTTTCCTATTTTGATTTTTAATCTGTATTTGAGATTCTTTCAGTTCAGGGTCATTGTGGGGAAGAGGATGATGCATGGCCCTTATACGATCTTTGGTTAAAAACATAATAGTAGAATGCTTGTTCTTAAATAGGTATGTTCTTAACTTTAATACAAACTTTCAGACAGTTATCTACAGAAATGAAATAAGTGTTTAAACTTTCTCATTTAATAATATCATCAAAATCTTCAACAGTTAAAATATCCCACAAAAGTTGCAGAATTCAATCCACAAAGAATGTGCAAACCTTTTAACCTCATCAAACAACCCACCTACAGTCTCAATGAATTTTTTCTCATTCCCTATATTCGTGCTTTGATACCATGGTAAAAGTTTGGGTTTAAAAGGGCTGAAGGCTCTGGTATGAGACCATTTCCTGGGTTAGTTTGTGGTAAGGAAACCACATAGCGCGCAATAAGTCCTCAAGCCATCAGGAGCTGTAATAACCTAAGAATAGCAAGCAGCTCACTTCCCAGTCATTGGTTCTAGTGCCATAGCACTGACAGCAGACAGAGTAAACAGTCCCCAGCATGGCCATGGCTCAAACACAACACAGGGCAGGTTTATAGAAATCCCAGGCTGGCTCTTTGTTTGAATCCCACATAGTTCCTCCTGTTGAAGTCAGTTAAAACTCTGTGATGAACACTAATTAAGAGACATGTAGGAGAAAATAATAGTATCAATGGGTGGGATGGAAATGACAATCGTTCAAGGGAAAGAATTGCTACACTTGAAGCGACTCCACCTCAAGTGATGTCCTCACAGGTCACCATCACTTGCGCTGAAACTCAAAACTGAACACATAATGGTTTATTATTTCCTTTTTATTTGGGGAATATATGAAGTGTACAAATAATGGGTTTTGTTACAACGTTCAAAAATTCATCTGATATGGTTTACTCGTGTTTGTCACTCTTTACCCCTGTTCCTCTTGGAAGGTTTCCTTGCTCTCTGATCCTGCAGAGCCTTGAATTCACAATGCTGTCTGCTTCCACCAGAGCTGGAGACTGCAGGAGCTTCAAATATTCAAAGGAATTTAAGGAAGTTCATACTATGAACTTTATTTTATTTTATTTGGCTCTACATTTATTATAGTTCTTTTCTCCTTATTTATAAGCATTTTGGATTTTTTTCCAAGATGTACTTTGAATATTTGAGTATTTGGGAAGGTAGAAGGAACATAGCATTGAAAATTGTTCTACAGTTGAAGGCCACATATCAGTCCTTCCAGAAAGGCCAGAGACACCGTGACTCCATCACTGACCTATTTTTTTATACTTCTGGAAAGCAGATCTACATTGAATGGCTGGTGTGTGACATTGTTCCTGAGAGATGGGAACAGAGGTCTACCCATCCCAGATAGGCAGTCCATGACAGATCCAGGTAGAGATATTACCAAGGTCCTAATTGGTGAACCAATGAGTTTACTGGGGTTACTTATAGGATCAGAATGGCTTAAATACAGCTTTATCAGTAAAGCCCACTCCAGGATGGATAACAAGTCACAAAAGCTGGAATCCTGCAGCTCTCACAGAACAACTTGCAAACATCTCAGTAGGTGGACAGGTGTCTTTTACAGGCAGCTCAGTTGGTCTGATCCTTCTCTGAGAAGTTTGTCTGTATCTATCTCTTCTAGGTAGCTTGGATGGTCCAAAAATACATTTTGGCAGTCCTTACTACTTATTTAAGCTTGGGAAAGGAGGGACCTAAAGCATCTGGTCAGTTTCAGGAACTTTCTGAAGCTTTGGCTTTGTTGCCTATTGTTTCAAGGAGCTTCCCTTTAGAAGA
This sequence comes from Bramus lutescens, assembly GCA_001685075.1. Taxonomy (NCBI): domain Eukaryota; kingdom Metazoa; phylum Chordata; class Mammalia; order Rodentia; family Cricetidae; genus Bramus; species Bramus lutescens. The sequence goes on along the minus strand of LOEQ01002207.1, from coordinate 88,181 downwards.
TCCTGAGTCTTAAGGAACTTCCCTGGGAATTGGAATGTTTCATCTCCCTTTACAACACAGTGAGTCTAAAGAGATGCCCTGCGGGATGGAAGGTTTTGGCTCAGAGGAAGTTGCTACAGAACACTCCACCCCTTTCTCCTGCTCTTACATTCTTTCTGCCCTTTCTTAATCAATGTTTCCGTATCTTGAAAAAGAAATAAGATTTTTTCAAAACTCTGCTGGAGAAACAAGCATTCACATCTCTTTATTTATTTCTTTATCTTTATTTACCGGAATATGGCTAGTGGTACATCTCAGTGGAATTTTCTGTTACAGAACACAAGAGAAGACAGAAAATAAAACAGGAAAATCTCCAATGAGACACTGACAGCAGAAATAACCCACAGTAATAAACATAGATATTGGGGAAATTGCTGAGTCAGTACATAATATTTATTTAGCAAAACAAAACAAATGACTTTTCCACCATGCCCTATAATTTTTCTAACCACAGGCTTTTGTCTAAGTTCCAATTACCAGAAACGGATTTCTCCATGTGCAGTGGTCCTTAAGTCCAGTGACGAAGCTGATTCTATCCACTGCCCACTGTCATGTGCTTTATGACACCCCCACTATGAAGAAAATAGAACCCAGAACCCATATCAGAGCAGAATTTGGAGCCATAATTTTCCCTGGAAACCTTAGTAGTGTCTGATATTATTGCAGCTACCCTGCAGGAAGAAGACACTTTCTGCTCAGTCATAACCTATATCTCCAAGTCCTGCAACCAAAGCATAGGCTATTTTTAGCAATAAGATTTTACCTTTCACTTTTGGAATCCAGCCAACAGCAATAACCTTTATTGGGTTGGGAGTCTCTAGGTTTTTCCATTACCAACAACTGGAGAGATGACCAAGCCCTAGCACTGGGATTTGCAATTACCAATCTTGTTGCTTTAGGAGACATTTAACATTTATACACCCATGGTATTGTGAAAATTTTCAGTCACCTTGGTAGATATCATGTGTCTTGCCTAACTTGAAATTCTGAAGAATTTTACAGAGATGTCATGCCCCTTTGTGAACTAATTGTGTCTCTTAAAGGTATATTTTTGTGGAGGATAGGCAGGACAACATCACAAAGCCCTGGGTCACCATCCCATGCAGAATAAGGGTTATGATGATGGCTTTGGTTAAGCTCTCTAAACATTCATTGTCAGCTGTTCTGCACAAGTGTTGGATGGAGTTGAGTCACGAAGGGGATACCAGAAAAGAAATGTCAGAAACATCTAATGCCTTACCAAAAGATCTCATCACTTTCATGAACTGTTCAGTAAAAACGAGAAACGTTGAGCACAGTGATGTGAATGAGGGGAACTACCTACTCAGTCTCTATAGTGGATGGTTGTACCCTACCTGCCAGGAGTCAGCTAGCTTTTCATACAGCTGGCAGCCCGTTTGTGCAGAGGACTGTGATCTGTGAGTCTACCTCTAAATAAGTAACCCTTTATTACGCTTGGTTCTGAGCTAGTGTGGGATTATTTTATAGCATCCATCATTACTTCTCTTCCTCTCTTAGAGATGCAAATTCCCAGTGAACAGCTGTCTTGACTTTAGACACATCTGTCATTATGTTGCCAGTTGCCACAGCCTCTGTGGCTGACTGTTCACACTGCCACCCCTTCTCCACGACTTTCATGTACCAAAGCATTTGTCCCGACCCTTTCACCTGTTGCAGAGTGTATCTATACTCTCTCTTCAGTCCTGACCCATCAAGCAGACAGGTCCCTTCATGCTACATAGAGAATGATAGTCTCACCAGGATCTCCCCTTTCGTGGAATCCCCACCAAGATTTTCCCTCTAGATAGAGGATGCTGCCTTGGTTATATGTCTTGGCCCACATCATAGGGCCCACACAATTACTGATGTAGCAAGAAGGGACACTTTCCTTAACATAGAGGAAAAGGTGGCCATATAGGAATCTTCCCTCAGAATTATGCATCCTCAGTCTGTTCAGCCTTAATTTTGTGCCTTACCACTCATCACTAGTATTATGCAATGACTCTTAGACTCATCTTGTGCTCTGTTGGTACTTATTTAGATACTAATTATATTGTACAACACTATTCCTGGGAAGATAGGAGCAAATGTCTATTCACGCTTGATAGGTAACTCATGACAAACTAAAGTAAGAAAACCACCAAAGTCCAGCTTGGTAGACAAGTGACTTTTGTGGGCCTACTTACAGCAGTATTGGTGAGAGGTTACTTACAGGAGGAAAAAATAGCTCAAAATCTGATGAATCTCAAAAAGCCCACCCCAACATGGGTAATGCTCCCAGAAGCTAAAACCTCAGAGCTTTCTGTATGACTTGCAAACAGTTTCACAGGTCAGAAACTGATTTTTCCAAACATTTCAATTGCTCTAACCAAGCCTTTCTTAGGGAGCTTGGCTTATTTGTTTCTTCTAGTCAGCTCAAGGTTGGGTGTGGAAGGACCTAGTGCATCTGGTAAGTTTCAGGGACTTCCTTTTTGAGTCGTGCATCTGGTAAGTTTCAGGGACTTCCAGAAACTTTTGAGTTGTGAACTTCCTGAGTTTTAAGGGACCTCAGGGCTTGAACATTATGATTCTTTAAGAGCTTCCCTCCAGTGTGGAATGCTCTATCTAAAAGGAAACTGTCACACAACAATGACAACCATACAGAAAGTCCTTGGGTTTTAGCTTCTGGGAGCATTACCCATGCTGGGGTGGGCTTTTTGAGAATCATCTGTTTTTGAGCCATTTTTCCTCCTGTAAGTAACCTCTCACCAATACTGCTGTAAGTAGGCCCACAAAAGTCATTTGTCTACCAAGCTGGACTTTGGTGGTTTTCTTACTTTAGTCTGTCTTGAATTAACCTATCAAGGTTGAGTAGACATTTGTTCATATCTTCCCAGGAATAGTGTTATACAACATAATTAATATCTAGATAAGTACCAACAGAGCACAAGATGAGTCTGAAAAGACTAGGGAACCACTTACTTCCTGGGTGTGGCTTGTGAACTCTGTGTGTGACTAGTATCAAGAAGAAATTTCATAAAGGGAGCATTTCCTGCTGAGAAGATGGGACTTCAGCTGTCTTATGAATCAGATGCATTTTGTTATCACCTGGTCAGGTTACTGACTATGGCCCAACAGAATTCTGTCAGTCACTTGTTCCTAGCTCCTCATGGGATGAAGGCCTTTGCAAATGTGACTCTCACCACCTGCAATGCTAGCATCTTCTCTCTTTTCACTTCCATTAAATTTATTTGCAAGGTCACCAAGTGTTTTATACTAACAAAATTTACTTTCCCATAGAAATTCTATCTATCTCTGCATTGTAAACTGTTAGACAGTATTCTGCTCTCAGAAATTCTGAACAATAAGGTTGCCTAGCTGAAAAAAAACTATAAAGTGATACCACTAACTGACATGTCAGTGTGGATGGGGCAGTCTCACAAGGCCCCACCCCTAAATCAAGAGCTAAAAGCAATTAATAACCAGGGAGAATGAGTATTTTCCAGGGACAAGGTCCTTGATATGGTATCCAATTCTCAGTGGTCAGCCCTAAACACACACACACACACACACACACACACACATATATATATATATATATATATGAGGAACACTAAATTAACTCAGCAGGTATATATATATATATATATATATATATACACATATACATACATACAGTAATTAAAGATTAAGAGGCCATGAAGTTGAAAAGGAGTAGAGCAGGGAGTGATGTAAATATAATATTCATATTCAGAATTCCCTCAAAACGTCTTGTTTATTACTTATTCCTATGCCTTCCCCAGTACCTGGGTATAACAGGTGCTGAAAAAATACCTAGCAGACAGGTGAAGGACACAGCATGGCTCTTGGGGGATGGGACACAGACTTTAAGAAGCATCCTAGTCAGACTTATACAGAAATCCGGGATGGAAATAATCTAACTTAGAAACGATTAGTCAGAATGATGACTTTCAATAGGCCTGTAAGCATTTTTCTAGCTTTCACAAACATGGGTCGACCAGTAAGGTCAAACTGGAACAGAAAGTTGCAAGGGGATTAGTCTGTGAGCTGGGTCCACAGTTCAAAAAAATGATGCAATAGCTGTTGGCTTCTCTAGGTGATAACCCTGCTTATGGGTGTGGGTATAGCCGACTTCAGCCTTCAACCCCCCCCTTCAGATTTTATATGTGTTATAGACCTAGGAGCAGCTTTGCTCTTGAATCTTCTCTACTGGTCACAGAGTCATTTCAAGCTGTCTATACTACCAGCAGGTTGTCAAGCTTTAGTTTCCCCTATTGTGTGCCTCATGTTATGTTAGCTGTATTGACCATCGAGATCAAATGCATGAGGTTTAGTGTTGTAAGGAGAGCAGGCTGCGTCTCGCCACCCGGCTAGCTTAACCCCCGAAATAACCACATGGAAATTGTATTAATTAGATATGACGGACCGGGTAATCGAGATCGGTCTTATTGGCTAACTCTCACATCTTGATTAACCCATTTCTATTAATCTGTCTTCACCACGAGGTCATGGATTACCAGCATGAGTCTAACCAACGTCCGTCTTGGGCAGGAGAAGCATGGCGTCTGCCTGTCTCTGCTTTCTTCCTCCCAGAATTCTGTTCTGTCTTCCCCACCTACCTAAGTTCCGCCCTATCAACTAGGCCAAAGCAGTTTTCTTTATTCAACCAATAAAAGCAACATATAGACAGAAGAACCTCCTACATCAGTTTGGAGGCAAGAAATCGGGGTTTAGAATCTCTTTCTCTGTGGGAAATATGTGACCTCTGGAAAGCTACTTCATCACATGGTTTCCTGTGTGAAACAGTACTGAAAATAGCCTTATGAGATTTTATGGTGATCGCAGGAGGCAAACTGACTAAATGCTTAGAACCTGAACTCTCATAAATGTTATCTAAATTGTATGATAATATCTTCTACTTAAAGGGATTCTTTCCAGTCAGAGAAACCCTTACTGTAAAGTACATGTAAACTTCAGTTACTGGTTTCAGAATAAACAGTAAATTATAAATTATTTTTATACTACAGTAAATAATGGACTTGAATGATAGATTATATAATCTACTGAGTTTATCCAATGCATTTAAAATGGACCTTGGAAATATGGGTGATGAGCAAATAGATTACACCCTGATTCTATTTTTGCAAGTTATCCCTATTGGATGAAGACAATTTTCTTTCTTAGTAGGTCTTCAGGTATCTTTTCCCATAGTTTTGATAATTATATTAAACCCTGACACTACCTGATCTTTTCATGTAAATTTGGCCTTGAAAAGGACATAAACTCATTCAAGTGGCAACTATGAAATAAAGGCAATATAATGAATACAGATTAATGAAAATAGTATATATGAAATAAAGATATCAATTCAGTGTTCTTAGTTTGTTTACTAAGTACTCTCTTTTCAGTTCATTCAGCATACACTGAGAATATACCATGCTCTGAGCACCATGAGAGCAGAGGAAGAAAAGGCAGCTCCTGGTCTGCAGAGTTATCTAGCACTACTGTCTAAATCTTTATGTTCTCCCACCATAAACTTTCTCTGACAATTAACACTGCACAAGACCACTTACAGCCATGAAGGATTAAGGCGAAAGCAAGATCATCATGGTCATGACTCTACAGACAGGATCATTGTCCAAACCACAACCATCTCCAAGCATCTCATTCAGCTGACTAGCAAGTGGCTGATAGTTCTTAATTATTGTAGCGTTAGCCTCTATGTAAGACTTAGTAGGAGAATTTTGCTAACTTATTCATGGTATCCAATGATAAACAAAGCCCCATTTCCTGTGGGAGCCCACAGAAGTGGATCCATTCCAGGTTTTACCCAGGGAGTGACTGCTTACAGGATGCTTGGTATAAAGTGTAGGTAATTGCATGTCCTACCTAAACAACAGAATGCTTAACTTGGGATTTAGTTGCTTCATGTTTTAGATATTGAGGCAGGCAAATGCTCTGTTTGTTCTTTGTATTATGGTAAAGCAATCTTTTGCCTTTTCGCTTTTTAATTGGGGTATATAAGCATATGGAAAGTAAATTCAGTATCCACTGGATTGCTCTCATGGTTCTCTTCTGCATCTCTATTACTTTTCTTTGCATCTCTCTTCTGTCTTCCTGGCATTTCTAATCCTCACGCCCCTACTCTGGAATGTCTGAACCCAGTTGAGGCGGAACCTGGAAAGATTTACCCCAAAGTGGGACCCCCAACAATTTCCTTAAACCCTCATCAGGCCACCGAGCACAAGCTCAAATACTGTATGTTTTTTTCTTAGTTGCCCTCACAAGACACTTGTGCCTCTTCATGGAGTATGTTTCTTTCTTGATGCTACTTTCATTTGGGTTCCCATGGTTCTCTACCTTCAGGACATTAGTGTAGTTGGGGAGTATCACAGGATCTAACATAGACTACTGGCCACTAGATTGTCTGCAATTCGCCTCAGTGGTACTAATTATAAATCTAAAATAACAATGGCATTCATAAGATAAAAGATTTTCTCTTATGTAAATGAAGTGTAACAGTTAAATATGTAGGTACATATAGCTGAAGTACCTGTTTCGAGTCAGGGATTCCAGCTCTTTTCTGTTCTCCACCAGCCTAACCCATGCCTTACAGAATAAGGGTTGATGCAGAGCCTAACATGAACCCTAGAGACTAAACCAAGCATCTGCATGCTAGGCAACTGGGGATGATTGGAAAGGAAGAATAGCAGGAGTGTGTCCCACACCTTCAATAGTATTCTTCAGCAGTCCTTTAGGAAATTATGCCCACCATTCTGCCATCTTCGTATATTTAACAAACAGTATTTAGACACAGTGGCCACCACCAACTTCAAGGAATTCTGGAAAATGCAATATATTTATATATTATTTGAGCATTTGAGCACACAATTACTGGCTTGGTAATTAGTACAGAGTATTAAAAAACAAACAGCTCACTTTTCCTTTTACTTAAGTGTAAACTGTGTTAGTTTATGGCAAATACAAATCCACTACCAAAAGACTGTATTCATGGCAGAAATGACCTGATTTTGTAGAAATGGTAGGAGGATGACACCATAAGAGCATATTGCACAGCTGAACAAGAAATGTGGCAAAGAATGCCTCTGCATGAAGTGTGGTACCTGAAGCAGAGATGCTCAGGGAAATACCAACAATGCAAGCTGTTTGAGATGGGTATATATCCAAAGGATGCTCAACTGTGCCACAAGGACATGTGCTCACCTATGTTCATAGCAGCATTGCTTGTCATAGCCAGAACCTGGAAACAACCTAAATGCCTCTAGACCAAAGAACAGATAAGGAAAATGTGGTACATTTACATAATGGAGTATTTATTACACAGCAGAAAAAACATGATATCTTGAATTTTACACACTAATGGTTGGAGCTAGAAAAAACATCATTTTGAGTGAGGTAACCCAGACCCAGAAAGACAATTATCACATGTTCTCATTCATAAGTGGTTTTTAAACATAAAGCAAAGAA
>LOEQ01002207.1:27610-40355 GCA_001685075.1 Bramus lutescens | reverse complement strand
ATCTATCTATCTATCTATCTATCTATCTATCTATCTATCTATTTATTTATTTGATTTCTCAAGACAAGGTTTCTCTGTGAAGCTTTGGAGCCTGTCCTGGTACTAGTGCTGTAGACCAGGCTGGCCTCGAACTCGCAGAGATCTACCTGTCCCTGCTTTCCCAGTGCTGGGATTAAGGTCATGCACCACCACTGCCTGGCTAGTGTGTCTTTTATATTAGTTAACGCATCTCTAATCTATTTTGGTTTTGTTTTCCAAATAGCGAAGCATTTACATCTGATTATTGTCTCTCAAAATTAAATACATGGATAGAGAAATGTGTAATTGGCAAAGTGCTTCTAGAACAAGCAGGGGACCCAAGTCTCTGTCTCTAGCACTCATGCAAAGATTGGCATGGTGTTAAGCTTTGGAAATGCCAGCACCAGGAAGGCACAGACAGGCAGTCTTCTGCCATTCATTGCTCAGCCAGCCTAGCCAGCCAAACAGATGAGTTTCAGGTTTAATGAGAGACCTTGTTTCAAAACATAAGGCAAAGGCTAATAGAGAGAGAGACAAATACTGTTGATATGTGGTCTCTGCATGCACACACACATTTTCATGCATATATGCACGTACCTGTACAAACATGTAGCAACATGAAATAACACAAGCGGTTTTTTTTTTCTCCCTGTGGAAAGCCCAATATTCAAAAGTCTTGTCCTGGAGGGCATGAATGCAGAATGGAAATTCTTGGAAAGCTACACATGACAGTGGCATGCATGAATTTAGTTATCAGCAAGAATTCATGTCTTGAGTGTTGGTGTTTTTCTTTCTCAGGAACAGATTTCTTTTTATGTATCTAAAGGATTTTGTAGTAAGTATGGAGAACGCATGGACAGATGACTATTGCTTATGAAGGTCATTTTGGTCACCACTGTGAATGCCAATTTATGTTAAAATGAAGCAAAGGTCTCATGATAAGCAGACCTCTAACACCAGGAAGGTTTAGAGCCTGTTTTTAAACCCGGGTTTATCAGGTATTGACTTTGCCACCTCCTACAGAACAAGTTCTACATGTTTATATTCAATCTGTTATAATAAAATGATAATACATAATGTGTAGGTCAGCAAGGAAAAAGCGAACACTAGGGTATTTTCTGACTTATCTTCCAAGAATGTTTGTGTTATTTTGCCTTGGCTAGATTTAGTGGGACTAACTACTAGATTTGACAGTCACTGAGTTTATAACACATTGTACTGCTCATGAAATTGTGTTCATCTAACCTCTCTTCATTCATTCATCTATCCATTCGTTATTTGTCCTTTGATTCCACAAAGTTATCGATTACTTTCTACTTTCACTTTTTACTAAGTCGATACTCAGTTGATACACTGTACTGGGTTGGTAAGGACAAACAAGACACGTTTGAAAGCATTTGACACCTTATGGAGACTACTCTTGCCTTTAAAAATCTTTTTCAGTGTTCTGATATTTTAGATTGGTTGTTTAATTTTAATATGTAACAGTTTATCCTGTATGTTGTTATATCACTCAAAGCATGATAGTTCACAGTGATTTGTTTTGTAAATGATCTAAAATTTGAACCTTTAAGAATTCATTGTGCCCAAAAGATGAATAGGTGATTATAATAATGGCTCAGCTATGAACAAATACATATAGCCTCACCTACTGCTCACAGCACATATGTGGAAAATATATATAGTGGGATATAACCCCTACTTCTTTTTATTTTACAGCAGAAGTAAATATTCAGGGAATTTAGTAATCTGATAAATTTCATAGCTTCCACATGAATGACCTCCAGCCTGATCTCTCAGCTTAAGCTGTCCCCTGGGTCCTATCACGGTGTGAGAATGGGATAGTTGAGGAAATCCAATGTGTGATTAACCTCTGTATGCTGTGAATACCATTGGTTAATCAAGAAACAGGCTTGACCTGATAGGGTAGAACAGAGCTAGGCAGGGAAAGCTAAACTGAATGCTGGGAGAAAAGAGGCAGAGTCAAGAGAGAAGCCATGTAGTCCCCACTGTAAACAGATGCTGGGAACTTTATCCTGTAAGCCACAGCCATGTGGTGATACACAGATTACTAGAAATGGCTTAAATTAATATGTAAGAGTTAGCCAATAGGAAGCTAGAGGTAATGGACCAAGCAGTGATTTAAATAATACAGTTTCTGTGTGATTATTTTGGGTCTAAGCTGCCAAGCAGCTGGAAACAAACAAGCAGCCTCCCCCAACAGAAATCTACCAGCATGTTATTTCTCAATTTCACCAAACATCAGGAAAAAGGAATTATTCTCAGCCACCCAGATCATTGGGCATTTTTAATAGAACTAGAACAAAAACTGTGTGATCTAAAACTCCCAAATCATGACTGATACTTTTCTGCACTGAATTCCAAACAAACTACCTGAAAGCAAGTAGACCCATGTTAGTTTGCTGGATGGAGTCAAGCGGAGAAGTGAGGTATCTTTTGATAACCCTTTGCCTACAGAAGTAATAAAACTTGCTATGCAAGAAGAGGTCAAAACAGTTACCATAGATAACTCATGTAGAAGTTCATGTAAATACTGCACAAAGTGGCAATAAATGTAGAGGAAAAACCAGATGCTGGAGTCAGAGAACCCTCACTTAGCCATATATTGGCTTTTCAACATTCTGTTGAACAAGTTCTACATGGTAATAGTCAATCTATTATTGTAACAGACAATACACATATAGTGTATAGGTGACAAAGCAAAAAAATATGACATATGAGCATAACTTCCAGGAGAGAGAGGCTAATAATGTAGAATGAACACTTAATAATATTTTTAAACAGCTACTGTTAATCTTGTTGAGTATAGGTTTACATTTCACTTATCTCGAGAAAGTGTAGGCAGCTAATATAGGACCATGATCGTGTGCCTCAATGTTCAGTCTCATTCTTTAGCCAGTCTGCCCTTGGTCTTCTTGTGGTTTTTCTAAAGTCTCATGCTCTCTCTGCTTTTAGTCACCCCTCACAGACTTGGATCAATATTTCCCATCCTCTGTCTCCTTTTCCCAGCTCCTCTGTATGTGTTTGAAACAGGTTCTTGCTATGTAGCTCTTGATATCCTGGGACTTACTATGTTGAACATACTGAACTCGAACTCATGGTAATCCTTCTACCACTGCCTCTGGGTGCTGGCATTACATGGACCATGTGAAGTTTTTCTTGTCTAGCTATTACTCATTGTTCAAACCTCACCTTAAATGATGCTTCTTCAGGGAACTCTTTCTTGTCAAAGCCGCTCCCAACTGTTGATCATTCCTGTTGAATGGTCTTTGTACATTCTCTTCTTTCACCAAGGTACTGTCATAGCTACAATTATCTGTTTAAAATACCTCACTAGATAAACTGTCTGACTCACAATGACAAAAGAACACACACTGTACTGTAGACTGGTTGCTACTGATTGCTCTTATGCAGGCCCTTGTGAAAAAGAACAAGTGGAGCCGAAAGAGAGTTTTAAAATGTGCGGTTTAAAGAGACAAAGAAACCAGAGAGCTTCCATAGGACTCAACTCTTGTGCTGAAAAAGAGACTATAATTGTTTGAGATTGGTGCCATTAAAGATAAGCCTCTGGATTTTAAGTAAAATAACAAGAAAAAGTACCCTGAGGGCAAGACCCACCCAACTCCAGCCAGTGAAAGGAAAGAGGAAAGAGTCTAAGGGTTGTTTTGATTTGTTTCTCACAGAAAGCAAATCTCTTTTTATTTTTGTTTTTGTTTTCCAAGACAGGGTTTCTCTGTAGTTTTGAAGCTGGTCCTGGAACTAGCTCTTGTAGACCACATTAACCACAAACTTTAGAGATCTTCCTGCCTTTGCCTCCCAAGTACTAGGATTAAGGCATGTGCCACACAGCCCAGCTACAAAGAAAATACTTAAGAGAAGTTTTCCACCATCTTCAGTGTCCAGAAGCTGTTGTTGTAACTGTGGTCCAAGGGGTTCAGGCTTTGTCCCACTCTAGCATCAGAAATTGGCAGCATCATCTACTTGGATTTGAAGACAAGATGCAAGATTGTGGGAGTTACAGGTTCTTTCTCATGACGTCAGAGAGCTACTGAGGCTAGGCAGTATGTTGAAGCCCTTGTAAGGAGGCCCCGAGAGTTTATGACATGAGACCTGGGTTTTAGTGGTTACCCCAAGATGTTGGAGATACTAGAACTGCAGACTTTTGTCAAGGGGAACCACATACAAGGAGTAGAACCAGCCTAAGAGAGATAACATATGTTGCAGAAAGCAAAATTAGTGAGGCAGATTCATTTAAGACCCTTGAATCTGAACCCCAGATATCAAATTTGGAAGGGACCACAGTCAAGAGATTGGCTGTTTGGAGTCTCAGAAGATAAATTGGACTTCAGACTTTTGGACAGCATTGAGACTGTTAACAGACTATGGGGACTTTTGAAGTTGAACTAAATGTATTTTGCATCATGAGATGGTCATGAGCCTTTGGGGAACAGGAGCAGAACATGATTATTTGAATGAGAAATGTCCCCATAGCATCAAATAATTGAGCACTTGGTTCCCAGTTGGTGGCACTGTTTGGAAAAGTTATGCAACCTTCAGGAGGTGGAGCCTTGCTATACGGAGCATGTCATGGGGTGGGCTTTGAGGATGTAATTCTGTCTGTCTCTGTGTCCTGTTCTGAAAGGTGACTGCTCTGTTTCCTGGTTGTCAGACTGGCCTCATGTTCTTGATGCTATGCCTTCCTTATTATGACAGACTATATCTCTTTGGAGCTGAAAGCCCAAATAAATCCTTTCTTTCCTAACTTTGCTTTTTGGTCATGATATTCTATCTCAGCAGCAGAAATCAGACTAACACACCCATAAACAATAACTTCAAATAAATCAGATTCTTAAATTAAAACAAAGTAGCCTAGGAGGGAGAGATGACTCAATGGATAAAGATCCTTGCTGCCCAGCCTGATGGTCTGAGTTCAATTCCTGGGATCCACTTGGTGGAAAAAGAGAACGGATCCTGCAAGAAATCCTCTGTCCTCCACACATGGCTGTGGTACTTGCTCATTCCCATTCATAGATAAACACAGACATGTCACCTGACCCCGGGAAACAAATGAGTGAATGCACAAAACAGCAGCAGAGTGGCCCTGTGAACTAAAGAAAACAGAAAGAAAGAGGGAGGACAAAGGGAGGAAAGGAGGGAAGAAAAGAAAAGGAAAGCCCAGCCAGTTGTGTAGGTATGGGGTGACCCAAATGTAATCCCAGCTACTCAGGAGGCTGAGATGGGGTGATCATGAAGTTGAGGTCAGCTTGGGGCAGCACAGAGAGGACGTTCATAAATAAAATATCTGTTGGGTTGAAATTTCATATTCACCCACAGCAGCCTTTCCCTCTGTCCCTGCTCTCACAGCTACAAGGCAAATACCCTGTCAAGGGAGCCTATTGGGAATAGAGGCTGCCTGGGTACTGGTCCCAATACCAGGACTCCAGGAAAGAAATATCAAATCCTAGATGAGATACTGCTCAGTTTATCCCCATATGGCACCCTCCCCTAGCTCCATCTTCATAGTTGATTCTGGAATCCCTAAAGCTGTAGGTAGAGAAACCTGAAAACCTGAGAATGATGCTATAGTCTCCTCAGGTGCCTAGATTTCTTACTATTATTCTTACTCCCCAGTAATGGTTACAGATCAGGTTTCCAGATTCAGTGGTACCAGATGACTACTCATGATAATATATCCACCTCACATACAGTGGGTAGCCCTTGACTAATTGTGAACCTCCTCTCAATATCCTGAAAGTTGCACATTCCGTTCCCAGAATACTCCTCCTTTCATTGCTGATAAGGAATCAGGACAGTCTGGCCAGATGAACCTTCCCTTTCTTCTGAAAACTACAAGAAAAATCCATCTCCCACTCTCCCATGTGGACCTGAACTCTCATAAGAGCCCCACCACGCCATTTGTCTAACTAAGGAGTTAGGACTTGACATCTTCTCAAAGATCCCACCATGGTACTGCCTGTCTACATGGCCATGGCATTAATAACCTTTCTAATTTTTTTTTTTACCTAGAAGGCCAATCTCCCTCAATACTCCTCTTGAACCCCCAACTGATACCTTTGGATAGCCAACAGTCAACTATATGCTGCCTGCCACTGAAATTGGAAGAACATGGCTAGACTGAAAACAAAAAGATGGAGAAAGATGCAGTGGAAACAAAACCATCAGTTAATGTTAAGAAGTTCTCATCAACAGTACAGTGTGTGTGTGTGTGTGTGTGTGTGTGTGTGCATGTGTGCACATTAAACATTGGAAGCCTAATTGCATAAAGAAAATGTTAGTAAACAAAGCAAACAATAGATACATGTAGGATAATAGTAGAGAAAGTCAAGACTCTTTTTCCAATTGTGAATGCATCAACCAAACAGAAAGGTGCTTTTTAAAAAGAGGCATACTACATAGCATGACAATTTGTTTTAGCCGAAGAGCAACTCCATCAAATTGTTGTGGGCTTCCAAGGTCGGAAACACATACCAGAGCATATGTGCTTTCCATGATGTCAGAATTTCTGGGTAACAATAGATTCACAAGCTGTGGCAGTTTTGCTGAAGGAGGTTTTTCAAATATTCCCAATCTCCTTGACCGACTTAGCCCAGGCAAACCCAGGTTCTTAAATTTCATTTTTAATAAAGTCTCTGTGTATATATTTGGTATTTGGATGTATACATGCATCCCTGTGTGCATATGAGTGTTTTTGAATGTGTGTGCACATGCATGCATGTCCTGGTTGGTTTTTCAGTCAACTTGACATGTCCCCGAGTTATTTGAGAAGAGGGAATGATTGAGAAAGCGACTCAGTTAGACTGGACTGCAGGCAAGCCTGTGTGGTGCTTTATTAACTAGTGATTTATGTGGAAGAACCTAGCCCATTGTGGGTGGTGCTACCCCTTGGCAGGTGGTCCTGGGTTATATAACAAAGTAGGGTGAGCAAGCCAGGGCAAACAAGTATTCCTTCCTGGCTTCTGCTACAGTTCTTGCCTCCAGGTTCCTACTGTGAATGTCTCTCCTGACTTCCTTCATTGATTCACCATGCCATGCAAATGTAAGTCAAAAACCTTTTCTTCCCAGACAGTGCACATGTATGGGAAAGCCAGAGGTCACTGTCCCTTGTCTCCTTCTGTCACCATCCATCTAATATTGGAGACATGATATTCTCTCTGAACTTGGAACTCACTGATTTGTCAAGACTAGCTATCTATCAAGCTGTAAGAATGCTCCAGTATTGGCTGGCCCACCTTTTTGTGTGAGCAATGGAGATCCAAACTCGGGTTCTCTCTAACCGCAGAGTCATTCCCCAGCATGGTTTTCTGACATAATTTTAGTGCATTTATATATTCCTATATTCCAATTTTATTCTGATAAATTCTATGATGGCACTCTTTCTATTTTTAGGAATGCCGTTTATCAGTCTGTGCCTTACAAATGATGCTGAGCAATGAACGACATTGCTTATGTATCCTAAGTGTAGAGTCATCCTGGGTCTCCACAATGGAGTCAGGCACTATTTGCAAAATGCAGTCACCATGGCAAGGCAAAGACTGAAAAACCATTGTTCTATACAATATGAAGCAATTGAGGGTAGGGAACAGCCTGTTCTCAACATAAATTTTACATAATATTCATTCATGAGAGTTATTTAAATGTTAGATCCAAACCTGTTTTCCAACCTATCATTATTTCATAGTTGAGTAACATTACTATAAAGCTATTGTTACAGTTTGGATGTACACTGTCCTCAAAGGCCTGCATGTTAATGACTTGGTTGCAACCCCATGACACTATTGGGAGGGAACACAACCTTTAAGAAGTTGGGGGTCAGTGAAAGAATCAAGGTCATTGGAAGTTTTCCCTTAAAGGGAATATTGGGACCCCTTTTTATTTCTTTGTTTCTTGGCTACCACAGGGGGATGAGGCCTCCTTTGCCACACTGTGTGACATCACAACCTCAAACCAACTGGGTCAAGTGACCATGAACAGAAACCACCAAAAGAAAACTAATTCTTTGCTTCTTGTAGGTCAGTCGTCCAGGTATTCCATCCAATGCTAGAAAACTAAGCCACAGACAGAGGTGCTCATCATCACATTTAAAACAAGGCTGGACTCTGTAGCACGTTGGGTTTGGGCTTTGATCATATTCCTTACTGTTTCATTCCACCCTGGTTGCTACAGCAGAATGCCATAACAAGGTGACTTATAAACCACAGAAGTTCATTTCTCACAGTTCTAGGGGCTGGGAGTTCAATATCACAGCCATCACCTATGAAGCATGTACTGAGACATGAAATACTTAACGTACAGTTGGTGCCTAATTGCCGAGTCTTTGTATGGCAGAAGAGGCAAGTGTCCCTTATACTAATTCCATTCCTTGGGACTCTTAGCTCAAGACCTAATCAATTTCCAGACCCAAACAGGGGTTAGGGGATGGGTCATAAACATGCAAACCAAGTATTATGCCCTTGGTCCCCCAAAATTCATGTCCTCACACATAAAAAGTTTACTCAGTCTCTCTCAAGAGCCTCAGAAGTCTTAACTCATACTGGTTCTCACTCCAAGTCTCTTTTGAATATCACATAAATCGATAAGGATGAGACTGCAGATGACTTGTCCTGCAGCAAGCTGCCCTCAGCCGTGGAGCTTTGAAATCAAGCATGCAATGTACCCCAGAAATACAGTGATCGGAGAGACCCAGTATAAACATTCCCCTTCCAAAGGAGATAAACAGAAAAGAGGGAAGGAAGGCCCTGGGCAGCTTCCAAACACAGCAAGGCAAGCAGTATCCGATCTTAACTCTTTTTTTTATTTTTTTTTTTATTTTTGATCATTGTATTTTGAAGACACAAATGCTAGACCATTTGAAAATCTTTGGCTTGCTTATTTTGCCTTCCAGGATAACTGGGGCGGAGGTCTTGCCTTCTGGTCTCATCAGGGTGGAAATTCTGCCCCTGAAGGTTATCTGTGCAGGTTGGGACTCTTAGAGCTTTGAAAGGCCCTGCCCCCACAGCTCTGCAGTGTGTCTCAGCCGTCATGACTGGACTCATGTGCCTGCAGACTCTTAAGGTGAAGACATATGCTGGTGGCTCTACCGATTTGAAAGCAACCTCTGTGCCCAGGTGGGGACTGTCCTAATGAGGCTTTGTGAAGCAATCCTACCCTGCTCACTTTACTACCTGGATCCCATGACTCTCTGGTTATACTTTCAAAACTAAATTGAGCCAGCCGCATCCCTGTCCTTTTTCTTGGTACAGCGAACACCGAGCACAGGCACATGGTAGTAACACTTGAGGCTGTTGTGGAAAACACCAATGGACTAATTATTTGACCCAAAGTAGTACCGCAGATATAGTTCTTTCTTCTGCATTGCTCTGTCTCCAGGCTCCTATTCTCTGGATCTCTGATTAGAAGGACATCAACTGATAATTCCCCAGATGACTTTGGGTTCTTCTTTTGGCATTCATAGTAGATCTGAGCTCCTAGGTGGGTGGATGACTTACCTCTCGATTCTCTTGATGTGTGTAAGCCTGGTCCATGCTAATCTCCCTAGTGAGAGGGCACACCTGTGTTCTTTCCAAAATAAACTTTCTATTATTTTCTCTTATGAAAAGACTGAGAATTTTCTGAATTTTTACTTCTGCTTCCTCTTTTATTAACAATTCTGTTTTAAAATCATTTCCTCCTCATATTGTACAATGGTCTCTACAGTATACTTGCTTCTAGCTGTGTCTTTTGATAGAAAAGGCAAGTGTTCTCCCTTAGACCCCTTTCACAATGCCACTAGCGCTGTTTGTAAGACCTATGTCCTCATGATCTAATTATGGTCCAAAACCGTATCTTAAAATCAACATATGGTTAGAGGTTCACCATGAATACACTTTTTAACTTAAAATTTTCTTTTTGAGATTTTTATAGATGAATAAAACATTTCAACCCTCTTCCTCCTTTAGCAGTCATTGAGAGTCTGTGGAGTAAGTTCTGGTAAGATTGGTCCTATCTGAGTAGGCATGTTGACCAGTGTTGTTATTATACAGATACTATCCAGGCAACCATATTGTTGAGATTTCATGTAGCTTACAGTCCTGACACAGCTGGAAGTCACAGTCTAGCATCAGGTGTCCTGGTACTCCGACTCTTACAATCTTCTCACCTTCTTTTCCACAATGTTCCCTGAGTAGTAGACGCAGGGGCTATATTGCAGATGGATCAACTGGCCTTGGTCACCTCACAGTCACTTAATCTTTACTAGCTATGGATCTCTGTGACAGCCTCCAAGCACTCCAAAAAGACAGAGGGGCAGCTACACTTACCTGTGTATAAGGCTAAGCATTTGGAACACAGCAAGAAATTATATAGCAGAACACAGTAGCAGGTTTTCTTCTAGTGTGTAGGACCAGACAGTGCTAAAGGAGATGCAATTTTCCCCTCCTTTCCCCCATGTTCCCTTCCTTTCCCTTCGTCAGGCCTCCAGGATGGCTAGGTGGTTCAGTAGTAGTACACTCAAGGTCTGAGGGGTGTTCAGAGCTTATGTCTAGAAAGGCAGTTCCGTGTTCTTGGGATTTATCAATTGCAATTACCTGGAGCCACCCCACAGCATCACCTTCTAGCTAAGTCACCCTTGATTTCTGCCTAGCATTTAAGCACACATCATTACACTGAGTCATTCTTTTCCTGGAGATTGCTCTATTGGATGTCATCTGGGATAGAATCTAAATAATGCATCCCAGGATTGTGCCCAGCCACATCAGGCTCACCTTATTCACATGTGTGTCCTTTGCTTCAACACCCTCTATCATTCAACAGATACAGTTGTCCCCTTCCCTTTGATTTATATGTATGGCATTTGTCCACTGTGACTCAGATAGTCCCTGAAATTCACACCAACTTTTTATATCACATTACAGCTCATCTCCCCCAAATTAAGCTGAAGCACCATTCCTCCACAGACTGAATAATAGACTTCTAGAGCATCATTTCCTTAAAACATTGTCTCAGGATGAGGGCAGGGATTCAGAGGTAGAACAATTGTGTGGCATTTGTAAGTACCTAAGTTATATTCCCAGAGCTGAATTAGCATGTAAGTAAGTAATCAAGAAAACCTATTTTATAATACAATATCCAAATTTATATCCTTGATACATAAGAGGGTTTTGAGTCAACTATACTATATCACTTATAGATGCTACGATTGAACATCTAATTTTAAGGTGAACCCTGCATTTATTGTTTATAAATACTGCTTTTATATATTTTAATTTCAGATCACAGGCAGAAATACTTTTGTTATTGATACCTGTTATATATACATGATACACATTGAGATCAGGCCAAATAGATAAGGAAAGTAATTACAGAAGTAAAATGAAAATTGAAAATTTTACTAGGAAGTGGAAACATGTCAAAATATGAATATTTTTAATTATAGAGATGCAAAATAAGTAGTATGGAAGAAATTGACATATCTGAAAGCATTGCGGAAATTTCTAATGTATCTCTCTTAGTAATTGCTAAGTTATATGTCTAGATATATCTGTAGGCACAGAGAATATTTAAATGACACAATTAACAAGCCAATCTAAAGGAAATATGTAAAATTCTAAACATGAAAATTATTCTTCTTAAATATACATTACTAATTTTTACTTTATTTTGTTTTATTTTTAAGCAGAAAGGGGAGATTTACTCAACTTGGTCACATTGGGAAGAAGGATAAGAAAATCCAGCCAGTCCCTCAAGTGAGGTCAAAGTTTAAATGAGAGCCAAGGAGATGCATGACTAAACAATCCCAATCAAGGTGTGATCCTGCTTCAGAAGAGAAGAGAGAAGCTAGTTTGAAAGAGAAGTGATAAATGAATCTGTAGATGTCAACAGACTTAATGAGAGTTCTTGGATATATCATTAATAAGATTTATGAAGAAAATTATAAAATTTATGTTATGTTTTAGTAATAAGTGTACAATTAATTGTTAGATTATAATACTTTAAGCCATCAAGAAAAAAATAAAAAGAAAGATACGTGAAATGGAGAGTGATTCTACATTATGATAATGTCACAAAATTTCCACAAATCAGTCTCTACATGCAATATAAAATTTCAATGATTATATCAATAATATTTGGTGGCAGTTTTTATTTTAAAATAAAATTAGAAAAGCAAAGATTTAGGAATAGATAAGAATTTTTAGTGAAAAAAGTCATAGGCTATGAGATAACAAAACTTACTACAAAGCTAAGACATTCAAAGTTATGTGGCATGAATAGGGGAAGAAAAACCAGTGGAACAGATTGAAGAATTCAATTAAAGGATGATTGACACGTGAAAACTGCATAAGGTCTGAGGGGAATCCTCAACTTTCCAAGAAAACTGGTTTTCATTATGGAAAATGAAAGCAAAGTCCTGCTTTTATATATGAAAAATAAAAGAAATAGATTTTAAAGAGAGTGTACTGAATTACTTTCATGACTTCTTTCATTTGGCAAGAGGGAATGGCTGGTGTAGGACAGTTCTGTATTCTGTCAATTATGTTTTAAATAAATGCTGATTGGTCAGTAGCTAGGTAGGAAGTATAGGCGGGACAACCAGAAAGGATGCGGAGGTGGGGAAAGGAGAACAGGAGAATTCTGGGAAGAATGAAGCTCTCTCCGCAGTCCTGTCCAGACACAGAAGAAGCAAGATGTGACCTACCCCACTGAAAAAGGT
>LOEQ01002207.1:0-21985 GCA_001685075.1 Bramus lutescens | reverse complement strand
CTATCTATCTATCTATCTATCTATCTATCATCTATCTACCTACCTACCTATCATGTGTGAGAAGTGAATATATCCACAGCCCTTATGTGAAAGTTAGAGGACATCTTTTGGGGGTTGGTTCGGTTCTCTCCTTTGACCTGTGGGTTCTGAGGATTAAACTCTGGTCATCATGGTTGGCAACAAGTGCCCCTACCTTCTGAACCATCTCATCTGCTCCAGGAATGAACTTTCTCTTTCCCTTTTTGGTTGGCACATTACTTTTTTATTGATATCTTTATTTTTTCTAATATATTATCAGGTTTTTGAAATAGGATTTTTGACCCTCAGAAACCAAACATAAAAAAATTTGTGGGATTCTAAATTTGTGGACTAACTGTTCTTTAATCCAATCAGTGTGTGAAGGTAATCTATCAATGCCTCATTATATCTTAGTTGTCTGGTTCTAAAAGTAAATTATATGAATTTATCAGGAAAGTGAGTTCTGTGGACTGATGATCCTGCCTCAAGTACCAAGTATTAAAATCTGTTCTAGAAAGAGTATTAGGTTAACCTGTTATGTTTCTGACTACATAGTTGTATTTAGTTACAAAAGTCATACCCAATTGTCTCTCTCATTTCCCCCTATAACTGTGTAGCTTCAAAGGGAGCAGTTGTGACTCCTAAGCTTCTGCAAGGGACTCCTTGAGACTGACCATGCATATCACCCACTTCATGTATATTAGTTACCACAACCACTAAAAAGTTTGCATTTCTATCAGTCATGACTGCAGCACCCTTTATTTTCTTTGATCTACTAGAATACCTTGCATAAAAGATAAGGTTTGCTGAAGATTTGTAGAAACTCTCAGCTATGAATATTCCCTGAATATGGTCCTGCCAGACCATAGGGTCTCATGATTTTTTACAGAGGTCTATGTAGAATCTCAAGAGAGAACACTTTCTCATAATATTCACCCCTCTGAAAAGAGCTGGAAAAGATTTTGGAAAAAATATATCTAGACAGATGGTCTCCCCATATCATTAATCACCTGCTTCTCTGAGCCATAGTCACAGACAGGTAAGACTTTACATATGAGAAAACACTGAAAAGACAAAATCCACAGGACTTTTTTTTTGCCTTATAAAATGTTTGTGTTAGGCCTGTTGCTCCAACAAAAAGAAATAGTATTAAACTGCAGTAAATTAAGACTCTGGGTGATGTGGGAGTCCCTTCTATGTGCTATGAGTACCATTAATGAATAAAGAAACTGAAGTGGCCTATTTATAGTGCAGAACTTAGGTAGATGAAGAAAACTAAATGGAATGCTGGGAGGAAGAAGGCAGAGTCAGAGGGAGATGCCATGGAGCCACCGGAGGTAGACATGGTAAAACATTGCTGGTAGTCCATGACCTTGTGGTGATATACAGATTAATAGAAATGAGTTGAATTAATAAAAGAGTTAGTCAATAAGAAGCTAGAGCTAATGGGCCAAACAGTGATTTAATTAATACAGTTTCTGTTTGATTATTTTGGTTCTGAGAGGCCAGGACAAACAAGCAGTCTCCTACATCTGATGGTAGGAGATTTGCATATTGTGTATCAGTTGTTTTTAAATGAAAAAGTCTTTACTCAAGTTTATATATATATATATATATGTTATATATATAAACAAACATATACATTAGACACAAGTGGACAAGGAGGATTGAAATAAAAATGTAAGGGAAATAATTTATTAGTTGACACTATGCAGCTGTGGTTGATTGTTTAGATTAAAAATATTTTCATTATTAGCATAATGACAAATATACAACAAAAATAAATGAGAAAACCAGATAGCATTCTACTCAAAGAAATCAACCTGATCATAATTCAATTTAAAGAGCAACTCCACACATTCAGAATGTGAGTGTGTAGACAACAATTATGAGGCAAAATTCTGAGAACTTTCGATGAATAGGAAATATCTTAAGACATAAACTGGGTAGTTCAACCAAGACCTGTGTCGCTGTGTTAATTAGTCCAAAGTTGCCTCAAATAACCTTTCTGAATCTTTCAAGAGAAGTGGCTCACTAACTGTGGAGCTACGCACTGAGCAAAATCCTTTTCAGACTGTTCTCTCTCTAGGATCAAGAAAGGCTATCTAAAGATACATTTCTTATGGAAATACCTCTTTCTTATTTTAATATTATACAGTTTAAAGAGAATGCCTCTTAGTTGTACAAGATCATATTTAAATATCTTTGAACTCTGATGACTA
This sequence comes from Bramus lutescens, assembly GCA_001685075.1. NCBI lineage: Eukaryota > Metazoa > Chordata > Mammalia > Rodentia > Cricetidae > Bramus > Bramus lutescens. Next base: position 19,745 of record LOEQ01002207.1, on the reverse strand, counting down.
TTACCATTGTATTCTAATGAACAAACAACCCCCCTTATACTGACCCTCAATATCCTACAGTATCATGTGGAGATTATGTCATTTGTAATCATAAACGTTTATGTCCATGAGAATTCAATTTTCCAAGGCTGTAAATACAGTGTAATAAATGAAGTAAGAAAATAAGCTTTGTTAACACATCATCCCTTGGAATCAGACTGTATTAATAAAATCTGCTGGGAAACATGATGAATGGATAAATGTTATTATTGCCTATTGTTAATTCTCATGTCCTGTCTGTACAGTCTTAGATAATATTCATTACTGATTACAAAAGAGAGTGAAAGTGAATACGAATTATTCAAATAAGGTTTTCTACAGCCAAGCAGCTAACATAATTTCAATTCTCAGCACTCTTCAAAATAATTAAATTAGCTTGTGATGACATTCTTGGACTAGTAACGTGGTATTTTATATGGATGTGCTATGCTGCTATAGGGTTGGTCCGCTCAACACATTTATGACGTTTAAAAACAAGATGTAGTTGCTGATGGATCAGATCATGCGCAGAGGAAAATCCTTTGGGTATATTGTGGAACAGATGGAACTGGACATCACAACTACAAAATGCTACCTGCAGAAACTGTAAGAGAGCCTTAATCATACCATTCCACATGATGATATGGATGATGCTATGGATTCTTATGCTGTTGTCTAAGTTGTTTTATTCAGCTAGGAATTCAGCACAGAGGCAGAAGAAGCCCTCTTGACTCATTTGAATAACCCTACTGTGCTTAACATTCTGGTGCTGATGTAGCTATAGAAATTGAAACTTTTGAAAGTATGTCATTGCAGGAAAAACATTAACCTTTTCCTTGATTGTTTACAGTCATTCAACTCCCACCCTTTATCTTTTAAATATTTGTTTCAAACAAGCTACAGTATGCATTGGTGAATACTGGAGTGTTGACAATTGCCTCATAGGAAAATGAGTCATGTTTTTCTCACTGAAAGGCTGATGCTACTATCTAGTCACAAAAGGGACACATGTAAACTTTGAGGATGATTTCTTAAATGTGGTGATGTGTTAGATGTGATTTTCCTTGAAAAATGCTCTCTGTTTTAGTTTTATATAATCTTTCCCATGATCATTTGCTCATACAGTTGTGCAAGGTTAAAAAATGTAACTTAGCTTGCACACAGGATTCTACCCACATCCGTGTCCTCCAAACTATTACAGCAAACCAAAGCAAGCAAAGAACTCGAGTGAGAATTCCAGCTACTGTTTCTCTCCCCACCCATATTCAGACTGAGCACTTAGTAATTTCAGAGATACTGTGGTTATACTTACTATGGAATGAAATAAAAGGCCTCCAAATAAGTAATTAAAATCAATACTGTTCTTTCAGCAACATTTCAAACATGAAAATATTTGTTTTGAGTGTGGAAATAATGCATTAATAGGGATGGAGCTAAGACATATTTTACTATGTAAAATACATTATTATTTTACTATAATCTCAGCACATGTTGTTTTGATAAATATGAATATTAAATAAAGAGATTTTAAAAGGGGAAATATTATTGTAGTTATGAGAAGATAGTGTCAATCCATGCCAGATCTTAGGCTTTACTGTCAATGTCCATTCAATGTATGTACCAAGCACACAGACATCTGTTTCAGTGTCTTTGATGAGCTGCAGAATGACTTTATAGTAATAGATCTAAGCTATTAAAGTCATCTCAGTTATCAAATGGGTGGTGTTACTAATACTAGAAGGTAAATTTCTTCCTTGGAAAGCTTACTTGAATTGTAAATGAATTTACCATATGAATCTAGAGAGTTTCATTTTGCTTTTTCTTGGCTTTATGGTCATGAGCAGGACATAAAGCAGACAGCTGTGCAGCTCCAGCTATGAGACTGATGTGACAATGACTAAGGACAAAGATAGGACAGACAGACAAGTGGCAGAGAAGAAGCCTAAACATCAGGATAATAAAGGAGAACATTATGATGCTGGGTTAGTGGGATAGATGTTCAATTATAGTTTAGATCTGGAATTTCTAAATGAATTTGGAGTTCTCGGACCTTTTCCTTCTGGCAAAACATTTCTAATTAATGAGTATCTCCCTTTCCCATCCTTCCTTTACATCTCTCTCTTCAAGCAGACCAAGAAGGCTTCCTAGAAGTCCCTGAGACTTTTATATTTGTAGAGTTCCCAGGAAGTACATTTTAAATTACTTTTTCTTAATATTATTCATGAGCTGAAAAATATCCGAGATGGTGCTGTAGATATGTCCCATTCAGTGGTTAAGAGCACTTACAGAGGACCCTAGTTCACTTCCCAGCACCCGCATAGTGGCTCACAGGGCTCTGTAACGCCAGTTCAAATTTTTGGAGTACTGTTGTCTACTCCTGCCTCCAACCTCTTACTCTATAGAGACTTACACATATGGTCTTACTGAAACTATTCTACCAGTCATCAGTTCATCAATGGAATCTTCCATGCTAAAGCCAATGGAGAAAACCAATACTTTGCCTCTATTTCATAAATGTTGGAGATACATTCCCAGAGTGCTTTTCTTCTTGACCCACCTGCCCTCTCTAGCTGAACTCAAAGTCATTCTTGAACTTGAGGAACATTGCTTTGCCTGTCTGTCTGCACCTCAAAATTCACCCTTAAGATTCAGATTGATCCATCCAGTTGTTTACATATGTAATATGTCCTTATACACATGAAACTTGATGTTCCATTGATGGTTTCTGTCAAGATGTTCTGCCCAGATTATTGTCTCATGAACATTTCAAAATAAATTAAATTAAAATAAATTTTAATAAGTTAGAACGAAGAGACAGACTTATGAGTGCTATACTTTGAGCAGCACTGAATGAAAGTAACAACTACAGAGGCTGTGACAGTGAGTTTAATAGACATTGATTTGGTCTTCATGGGACTGAGCAGAGTTCATCTCTAGCTTTTAAAGAAGTGGAAGGAAATTTATAGAAATAAAGGATCATAAAAAATAGTGAGAGGCAGAGAGGTGAGGGTAGGGTTCTTAAAAAAAAAAAGAATTTAGTTGCTACATGGAGTCTAAGAAAGATTAGATCAATACCAAAATAGTTTTGTCCATTGGTTTCAGCCATTGGTAGAACAGTATTTTAAGGAAGACAGATCTGTTTGCTAAGGAGAGAGACATTCTGAAGCACTGGTTGAGCAGGCAGCGCCTATTATTCAGTTAAACTGTGCTTATCAAGGATCTCTCAAGAGTGTGTCCTAATGCAAACAGGCGGGTGCATGGTACTTCATTCCTCAGCCATTCAGAGCTTTCCTAGAGACTAGTGGGTGCAACCTCCAAAGGCCTGACCGGTGCTGTCATCACTCTTCATGTAGGGAAGCAGGCAAGAGAACTGGACTGTGACATTTTAGAGAGGAGGGGAAAAGAACATACTCTAACCCTCTTTGTGTGTCACTGAATCTGGTTCCAGACGTATGTGATTAAGATTCTGAGGTAAATAGAGGTTTCCATGGAAGGAAATGAACATTTTCCTTGAACCAGGGCATCAGCAGAGATGATAATAATGTATTCATTAGTTAGATTATTAAAAACAACTTCTTAGAGACATGCTTTAAGATTTTTGAGGTTTAATATAACAAAACTGTATTTCTTGACCCTGTCACAGTTCAAGCAAGTAGAATCTTAGTGTGGGCCATGTCCGCCTGCCATGGGCTTCCAGTTACTTCTCTGTGATCTGTGGCCCTCCACTTGCAAGTGTAGAAGGTTCTCTAGCTGTAACTGCTTTGAACTGAAACTGACACACTTCACAATTCTTCACACTCCATTGGCCAGGATTAACTATGCCTACCCAGCACCATTTCAGTGGAAGTTAGGGAATAAAGAATGCAAATCAAATACTTGCTGAGCACCAACAATCACTGTGGTAGCCTGCCCTTGTGGATATCAGTGTATTCATATCCTCTCTCATGGTCCTAGCAATGTCCACCTTGAGCTAGAACTGCAAGGTCACATCTGCCAGTTGACCTTCCAGAAGTTACAAATATGGTTCCTCATAGATTAGGAAACCTCTAGTCTCTTTTGCAGCATGTGCACACTCTATTTATCATATTAGAGGGACAGAATAATTGCAATAAAGTCAACCAGAAAAGAAAATGGGGAAACTTCCTTCAATCACTGGTCCATAGCAGTTCTGAAATCCTCCCAGACAAATATTGTGTGACATTTCTACTCAGGATGAAGAACATTGCTTGATTTTTCTCTGGTAGTATTCTACAGGAAAAAATTTCTTATTATTCAGCATTCCTCATAATGGCTGTTTTCAGTTGTGAACTTATTCTTCTACATTGTTCTTGTGGCCATGTCTTAAGTACACATTAGGAAATTGTTCCTTTCATAAGTTATGTGGCTTCTTCTCTTTTTTATTATCAAACTGAAGATTCAATCAATATTGTATCTCAGTATTATATTCATTCAATAATGACTCTGTAGTCAAATACTACCATTGTATAACAGACATTCTAATTAAACCTCAGAGCTCAATCAGGAGTCCTGTAAAACCCTTCACAGCACTTCAATACAACTACATTTCCAAATTTACAGTCCTTTAAAATTCTATTATTAATGGCAGGATTGATTGTATACTAATTGTACTAATGATTAGACATTACCAAAACATCAATTTGACGTGCCACCCACATTAGAACGAAACTGTATTATTGTAGCAACAGTACTGAAGATGAATTTCTAAAACTAAGTCAAAAATAATCCCACCTTCAATCTCTTGATCTCAGTGTATTAACACAGCATCATGTGTCTATTACTAACGTCATAGCCTAGCAAGGGCTGGGCCACTCTACTGCACAATTCTTCATATATTTACTGTCTAAGACAACCAAGTCACTCCCACTGTACAGTTTGGCCTCACCTCCAGCAACATAAGGGAGAGAGAATGTAAAAAGTTAAGAATATAGATTAGCAGACAGGCGTGGCAGTGTCTACCTGTAACTCTGGTATTCAGGATGTAGAGGTAGGAGGGTTGTCTCAAGTTCCAGGCTAGACTGGTTTATGTAGTGAGTTCCAAACCAGCCAGGGTGATATGTGAGAGCTCGTCTCACAAGTCAACCAAACCAAATAAAGGGAACACACACGTAACTCTAAGGAGCAGAGAAAACATGGGAGGAGAATATAGAACATGAGTCCTCCTTGTCTCCACCACAACATTTAACCCTTTCTTTCCAGTGGGAGTCATCCCTTGAGTCAACATCTTTAAACAGCTATGCTAACAATTACAGGTGATAATTTTCTTGGCACTTGTAACGAGGTAATCGCAATTTTAGTAGGGTTGCCTTTGGAGACCTCTCATGCAAGGAAGGGCAGGGCTAGGTGTTCCTTGAGTCTCTAACTGGGGTGTCATGACAACAAACAGAAAAAATAGCCCATTCAGTACCAAGATAAACAAAATTCTCTTGCACTGGGGAGTCAGCTCAATTTTATTAAAGACTAGGATGATAAAAACCCATTTGCTACATGCGTATCCTCAAGAGACAGGAGTTCCCGTGGTGACTGTAAGCAAAACAATAAACTTGTATCAATTTTTTAAAAAGGTATCTGCCTCTCCTATTTCATGTTTTGGAGAACTCACAGTTATATAAGATCCAGGAATGTATTTATTCTCACTGTCGGTTATGTCTCTGACTCATGGGATCAAGACTAAGGCAATAACTCAAAAGTATTGAAGATGAATCTGCTGAACAAATGCAGCCTATTTTATACTCACCTTCTAACTCAACTTGCTCTTTCTTCTCTTCATTAACCTCTAACCATTTCCTAACAGGCAAAAGTCTGCTTTCCAGAATCTGTCAAGGATTGGGGGGGGGTATGGAATTGATAGAACAGACAATTTAAATCAGAAATTGTAAAATGTAGCTAGTTTCTCCATAGCCACCTAATCTTAGTGATTGGAGAAGTCTACAGATAACTCAAATGAGAATATTTTCTTAGCACTAAGAGCTTTCATGGTGCTAAGTAGACTGAAGACATTCTAACCGTGGTCAGTTGTGAAGACAGGAAGATTTTATGGCATGTGTGTCTTTGATTGGCTCAGAGAAGTATGCGAAGTCTTTGGACTCAAGCTGATTATTTTTATTTTTTTCTCATGCCTGGGGGTGTGTGTGTGCACACGTTAGGGTTCTTCACCCCATACACCCTTTCTTATCTCACCCTCCTCCCCATTCCAACCACTGTCAAATGTCTCTGGGAACTTCCTGAAGTCTGCCTCCTCCTCTCTGAGAAAACCTGTTTGTCTTGCCAGGGTATAAAAGGCCACCAACACGATGACAGGGGATAGGGGTTCAAGAACAGAACTGGATTTTTGTAGTTTGGAAAATAATAGTTCTATATTTGTAACCAGGGGACTAGGGTTCTTTGCTGTCCTGCGACACCCAAATAAAGAAGTGTGTTTTACGGGATACCCCAAACTGACATAAAAGAAAACAAAAGGCAAGCGAGTTTCCCATGTGCAACCTGCACAGTGAAGGCCTTTGTTCCCTGGAAACCCCAGCTGACACACCCACGGCGCTGGATCAACTGGCTAGGCCTCGGTTTCCAGGCATGAAGTCACAGGTATGACAGTCCCATCCCTTGGGTGATTTTCCTGTTTGGTCACACCAAATTGTTTCCTGATGTACTTGATGGACCTGAATTCAAAGCTACCGGAAGGAAGGAGAATTCATGCTAGCACACTAATGGAATCCTCAGAAGAGAGACTCTCTTAGGAGAGTCGAACAAGCTCTCATGAATGGATTCCAAGCTTCTGGTAGACAAGCTGGCATCCGGCAGTGCCCTGGCTTATGGGATGTACAACGGTTACAACACATATAAAGAGTCTCCAAAGAGTTACTCCACTTAGCTCCAACAGCAGAGCTTAGGCAAAGTCTATGTGTGCTTGGTGCATGATTTAGAGAGAAGTGCACACCTCTAGACGGGCATATCAAACAAAAGCGGAGTAAGTTTTTAAGGAAATAACCACTTGCCGTGTGCCTAGCCTAGGTATATTTATTAATGAAACCAAACTAAGTCAATTCCCAGTTGGGAACAAGCACCCAATATTGCCTCGCACTAAGCACACATAGTGGCTTTTTCTCAGGATGAGCAGCACAGAGCTTTGGGAAGAACTTACACCAACTTCCATTTTTGTTATTTTGTTCTCTGGCAAGCCCTTCTCCCTTCCCTCCCCCAGATCCTCCTGGAAAGAAAGAGGAACAATAATGGCACCACCCTTGCCTGGTTCTACAGGGACAGAAGGTTGAGATTCCTTGATGTGAAGGTAACAAGAAAAGGGTCCCCAAAATAACATCCCCTTCGGTGTTTCTGACAGTCTCGTCGGTCCAAGCTCAGGCTATGGAGCTGGTCAGCTGGCTCAGTGGGTAAAGGCAACTGTCACCAAGTCTGCCAACCTGGCAAGGGTCCATCCCAGGAACCCAAGTGGTAAGAAGGATTGAAGTAACTATGGGAAGCTGTAAAGTTGTATTTTGATCTCTGCATATGAACTGTGGCACATATCATCTCTCTCTCTCTCTCTCTCTCTCTCTCTCTCTCTCTCACACACAGACACACAGATGCACTACAGAATTTTTTTTTTAATTTTAAGCTTAAACATCTCCATATGTCAACCATAGCCATACAGACTGACACTGGATCATGAACTAAGGAAGAAGTTGAACTCTTTGCTCTGCTCTGTGTGATGGCCATAACCAACTTGTTTGTTCTCAATGCCCATCTGTCTGAAGCATTATTATTGCTGTTATTAGTCTCTCCCCAATCTTGACCTTGAAGGATGCTTTCACCCTGGAGACTCGGGAAAGTGACAGAGACAGACACATGGAAAGAGATCCATGTATGAGTGAACCAATGAGGGGCAACAGGGTTCACCTTCCCAGTCGAGATTGAAGTAGGCATTGATCATACTCCTCCAAAAAGAGGCAGCCTTGGAGAAAAGCACTAGAAAGTCTTAGAGGAGGATAAATAGACCAACGGCCTGGGTGGGTGGATGTCTGAGACTCTGTCTGAAAGGAGGTGTGATCTCCATGCAGTGCTTGGAATCTAGGTTTGGTGTCTGGTGACTGTGAACTTCAGCTTAATGAGAAAGGGGTCTCTAGCTAAAGGAAGGTGCCCAACTTGCTTTATGCGCATGTCAAGGCTTCTCATTTCTTATGAATGCATTTGTTATAATTTTTTAAAAGAAATTTCTGAAGAGCGTTGGAGGAATAGCTCAGCTGATAAGTGCTGGCTGTCACACAGCTTCAGGACATAAGTCTAATAACCCATGTAAAAAGTGGTGTATAGTAGCATGCTTGCTAGTCCAGCACCTAGGAGACAGATTTAGACAAATCTCTGGAGCCCACGGTGAGCCTGCTCAACCTAAATCAGCAAATACCAGGTCTCAGTGAGAGACCCTGTCCCAGAAAACAAGGTAGGTGGTTCCTGAGGATAGATACCTGAGCTTGATCTGTGACCTCCATGTGACGTGTGCCTTCAAATGCATGAACGGGCACACATCCATCACCCACACCAACATGCACACTCACACCCACAAGAAATTTGTGACGAAGACAATTTTCTCCATTTTAATTATTTACAAAAAAAAAGTTTCAGGAAATATTTCTCAGCTTGTTGGTGAGAAAAAGCAATGGTTCTACAAACACATACACACACACACCTAAAAAACCAGGTTGTGAGTTGCATTTGGAATTTGAAGCCAGCTGCACTTTTATTTCTAGAGTGAAATAATAAATATGCTTATTTATGGTTGTTCATACAGTGTCTGGAGCTCCTGAACAAAGGAAAGTGAAGACGCTAACAAGCTTATGAACTTCTCTTGGCGATCCAGGCTGCTTCCTCACTCAGAGGTTCTGACATTTAAGATTTTTGCAAAGCCAGCGTTCTTTATTGGTACCTCAGTCAGTCACTCTTTTCAGTGCAGATCTAGAAAACAAGGCTGCCACCTCAAAGGTTCTGACAATGTAAAATTTTGGCAGAGTCAACCTTCTTCATTGGTACCACACTCAGCCACGTCTTCTCGGGTCAGAATTAGAAAGCAAGGCTGCACTCTCTAGCACACTGCCATCTTTTGACCAGGAGAAGCATAGCAAACAGAGGAAGGGACAAGCACTGAAAATCTTTCCTGATTTTTAACACCAGCCTATAAAACCGGAAGCATCTCTGAGGCAGCCACAGATCAGAGCTCTCTGAACACAGGAAGCAATGCCCTGGCAAACGTTCCAAGAGTAACTCACCGGAGTCTTCCTGCCAAGGCTGGGGCCGCCACTCTTAAATCTGCTCATGTGTCTACTCAACACTGCTGCAAGTCCTTCCAGGAGAAGGGAACACATGAATGGCTAGAGGAAGTAGACGAAGGGGAAATTAATGTAATTATGTTTTAATTAAGTAGAAAATACCATGTCAAATAACTTACACTTCCATGTGACTCAATACTTTCAGCTATTTTCATTACTTGTAATGTTCAGCTCAGATTTCAAGTTAATAAAAGCTGGCTATTTTAAACCCTTCTGAATCTGTTAGTATGTAGGCCCCTTTCATAAACAGAGGTTTCCAATCTCTATTAAATGAGAGATCTTTAGTTTGATTACCACAGCATGGCAGATAATTATCTCCACGTCAGAGACGATAATGTTGCTACTTTGGGTGAACTCTGACTCTCACTGAAATATAGTTGTAGAACATGCTAAAATGTGGGTCTCTTTTGACCTTAACTCCTAATAAAAATTATGGGATTTTATGGGATAATCTTTATTCAGAATGGAATTATTTCTTCTCCAAATGCCACTACCACATAAACCATTGTAAGATGGTATGTGGATAATTGTTAAACTATTCCAATTTTAAGGCTGACTTCACCTGTCATATATATATATATTTATATATAATATGATTTGACTGATATTTTATTTTTTGCCTTCATTCCAAGTTTCTTGCTTTGCTAGAAAATTAATTATTACAGGATGACTAGTAATGGCTGAGAGGAAGAGAGACGGAGAATGTAGTCTATGAAGACAATTCAATGCCTCTTCCTTCGTGGGTTTCCTTTGCTATGATTGACTTCTGCTTCTCTATGATGAGTTGCACAGGAATGAAACCGTGGCAGCTGGTCTGGTCTTCCTGTCCTAGATGACAGCTCTGCCCTCAGCAGGTCAGACAGCTCCTATTGCTTAACAAGGACAGCGAGAAACCACCCTTCGAAAGTAAAACCTTGTTAAGAGGAATTTAACTCATGTCACTAAGCAACCACAAAAGAACATATTCTTTTTATAGGCAAGGGCAAACACTTTCCCGATACCAATGTTATAACTGTATTGCAGATAAAAAGACTTTCAATGAATAAAAAAAATCGTGGGCCTAGAGCTTTTATTCAGTGTGAAACCAGTTCTATTCTACAAAGGTTAAAACAGGAAAGGGGAAATTCCTTCCTCTTGATTGGCCAATTAAAATGAAAACTAGCAACATTTCAAAGTTTTGTGTTTGTTTTATAGAGGCTTTGAACGTGGGTTGTCTTTACATTAGGGAACATTACTCCAGTTCTGAGTTTTATACCTTTGTCCCTTGGGGAGGACAATACTCGCTTCACGTGAACTGCCAGGTGGCAGGTGACTCATCTCTCACGACGCACTGTGTGCTGAGGTCTGGCAGGCACTTATATACTCCTCCTGCCCTGTGGAGCTAACAGAGAGGCTGCCTTATCTTCCCTTCACCTGTGAGGAAAAAGAAACTTATGGACCTTCTGGGATTTGCCTAAGCCAGACAACTGGTAAATAGTCAAACCAAGTCTTCGACTTAATTATCAGACCTCAAACCCAGCAATGCACAATGCTGAGCAATACAAAGAGAATGACTTTCAAACAGCAAAATTACTGCTCCTTTGGTGAGGAAAAAAAAACTTCATTTGTGTTAAATAAATTCAAAATTGCAAGTTAAAAGTACTAGTTCAGGGGGTTGGATTGTGTGCTTGTATAAATATATATGTTAAAATCCTACACTTGGGGCAGCAAAATGATGCAGTAGATAAAGGTGCTTGAAGCCAACTCTGACAGCCTGAGCTTTATCCTGGGACCTTCAGGATGGACTGAAAGAACTAATTCCCCCAAGTTGTTCTCTGACCTCCACATCCATGTGCACTCATGTGTGGGTGCAAACACATGCCCATGATTAATATAAAGTACATATAGACATAGTTTTACATATGTAGTTCATGTGTATATATGTTTGATATTGGCATTAGCTTTAAGAGAACAGGTTTTTAAATTCTGCTCTATCCCTTCTTTTAGAATAATCAGATAATTTTTAATTTTTTAAAAATTAAACAAGTGTTATTACTGTATGTGTGTGTCAGTGTGGGTATGAGTGTGCGCTATGGTATGTGTGGAAGTCAGAGGAAAACAGCAGGAATCTATTCTGTCCTTCTACCAGGGGACTCAAAGATTAAATCCAGGTTTGCGTAGCAAGTGCCTTTAACCATCGAACCATTCCAGCAGCGCTCAGCTGGTTTGGGGTCGAGGTATATTAATCTGATATCATTTGCTCATTTTTCAGTGTTAGGCTTTTTCAATGATTTTGTTATGCAAGATACTATACAAACTACTCTATTGATTATATTCAAAATATGATATGAATGAAGTTGGATGAAAAAACTCATTATTAAAATTGTGGGCTCAAATTGTGTGATCTTGGTCAGAAAACTTATCTCAAGTTTCTTTGTACAACAACAGAGAAGATAATAATGTACTCCCAACTGTGAAAAGAATTAAACTAATGGTATACGGGGGGGTTGTTCCTAGCATGGGGTAAATATGATGTAAATACAACCTATAATCTTTCTCTAGAATTTACTGCTTTAGTGATTAGTTATATTATTGTCTTGGCGACAAAGATATACATAAAATTTAAAACATAAAAAATCTTTCCTAATATTATGTCTACATATGTATTTTCCAAATTATTTACATTGATAAAACATCAAAAAGCCCCTCTGTTCAGCATGAATTTGTTGGGATATAAGCTGAGAGACTTAATTACCACAAAATAATGAATCTTAGGAATATTCAGCCCCGTCAGGGCCACTGAAGGTGACAATGTGACTTTGTTTTATGGCCCACTGTCCCTGCTCTGCCACTTGCAATACTGCCATGTGTGACCTTTTCGAGGGCTGGGAAAGCATGACCTCTACCTCAAAATGAACTTTGGATGCACAGAGCTTATTGCTTCCAGAAAAGGAGTAATGGAATTCCAGGCGAAGAGGAGGTTGGTGACTTGACGCTTTGATGAGTCTAAAGAGCAAGCAGCATAGGTATTAGGAGCTGGAAGAAGTGGGAGAAGAGAAGATTACAGACAGAGAGAGGAATTTCATGTTGAAACACTGTGGGTGTAGAAGTGTTGAATGATGCCGAAGCCAGCATTCTGTGGATGTGAGTGGGTGACTGATGTGAAGGAGAGAGAGAGAGAGAGAGAGAGAGAGAGAGAGCACATTAAGTAGAAAATATTGCAGAATTAAGAGAAACTCGTTGCCTAGGAGGGTAAGCAGTATTTGAAGCAAATTATCTAAGCATGCTAACGGGGGCTGAAATGCAACCACAAAAGCAGGCACTGGCCTCATTGCAAATTCTGTTTATGAGCCAAGTCAATAGTTTAAATTTAATGTAAACATGTATAAGGCATCATTCACACTGAAACAATAAAGCAGACAGAAATTTGTGAACAGCTCCATTTCTTTGGTGGGCCCAATCAAATTCTAATTTTTTTCTTCATTCATGTGTATTTCTCCATTCAGTGTACATACTTAATGACCTATTAGTGTATATTTCTCCTTTCAGAGTATAGACTTAATAACTTATCAGTTTCCCATTGAGGAAATATTAGCCAGGACAGAGAAAAAGGATGCAATTTGGGAAGCTGCCAGTTCTCCAAATAACATACAGTGATGGCTGGATTTATGATGGCGGCAGTATATGTGCTAGTGATGTGGGATTCCCCTCTCTGTGCTGTGAATATCATTGATTAATAAACGAACTACTTTGGGCCTATAGCAGAGCTATAGGGGAACAGAGCTAGTCAGGGAAAACTAAACTGAATGCTGGGAGGAAGGAGGCAGAGTCAAGGAGAAGCCATGTAGCCCCCGCCGGAGACAGATGCCAGATAGAACTTTAGCCGGTAAGCCACAGCCACATGGTCATACACAGATTAATAGAAATGGATTAAATTAATATGTAAGAGTTAGTCAATAAGAAGCTAGAGCTAATGGGCCAAGCACTGATTTAATTAATACAGTTTCTGTGTGATTATTTGGGGTCTAAGCAGCCAGGCATCCAAGTGATCTCCTTCCTCTAACATGCTAGAGAGTTCTTTTAACCAGAGCCTAATGGAGAACTAATTAAGGTGAATTCCCAGGTTTCTCTGGTCTTTCTTTAAGATTAGAATGACAGAGGAAGTAAGAAATAGAAGAATTTATTTATTTTTTCATTCATTCATTTTTTGAGCTTTGGCTGTTCTGAAATTTACTCTGCAAACCACACTTGCCTCAAACTCATAGAGATCTGCCTGCCTCTGCCTCTGCTGGGATTAAAGGCATGTGCTGCTACATCTGGTCAATAGAGAAATTTTTAAAGCCTGCTTGTGCACTTGCTATGTTAGAAGCATCCAAAAGAGGCAGTCAGTATAGAGCAAATTGAGTTTTCTGGTAAAAATACAGATAAAAACTCATGTGAGATCTGCCATTTACAGATAGATAGAACTTACAATCGTAAGGATAGGTTAAGTTACTTTAGTAAAAATATATGAATACAGAGAGAGACAGAGAGACAGAGAGAGTCTCAGAGAGAAACACACACACACAGAGACAGACAGACAGACAGACAGACAGACAGACAGACAGACAGACAGAGATATGGAGACCATCCACAAGGCTGATAAGCAAGGGGTAGATCAGAAAAGGAGGAAGACAGAGATCACAGTGCTGTAGACAGTGTTGTAGAAATGAAGAGAGGAAAGAATTCCAAATTCAATCTTCGCAAGAGGCTAGTAAGATGAACTCTGGGCAGGTTATGTAGATTTTCGGAGTTCAGCATTAGCAGTTCAACAGAGGACAAACAGATCTTTCTATGAGCCAGAACCTGGACATTGTACTTTCACACTGCTGGAGTTATGTCCCACCGGCGGCTCCATAGGACTGCCCAGCACCTAGAAAACGTTAGCTTTCCCTAGCTATACTAGAGTTACACATACTTTCCTTAGCACCCGGTGGATTGTCCACCCACTGTCTGTGAACAGCTGGGTGACTGGGGACCTCATCAGCGGAGATGGGGTGACAATGCACCTGTACTTTCAAGTGCTCCAGTCTTCATAAAGAGTTTCTGCTTAAATCATTTCCCCCACTTCCTTACAAAACCCTCCAGGGCTTTAAGGGACGAGGCAGCACCGGTTCTGTGCTGGCACTTTGCCTTCACTGTTCCTCTTACTGCCATAAGCCAGGCTATGCATAACGTAAGAGGCCTGGAATGTACAGCGATGCAATAGCCATAGAGTTAACAACAGGTGACACTTAGGTGTCAAGCGCTCTTGGACTACTCTGGATACATCAACTCATCTGATCTTTGTAACAGTTCTGTGAGGTAGTTTAGGCTGGTGTTTTTCATTTTATACTTGAGGAACTGAGGCTCAATGAGTTTACACAGCTTGCAAAGTCTTCTTGTAACCTGTAGGCTCTAAACCACCAGGATTCAGGTACACACACTGTCACCACTGTAAATCCAAAGCAAACATAAAAAGGAAGAACCGAAGAACCCATGAGCTAGCTTTTATTAAATCATTCAGAAATGTTGCTGACTGTCTTGTAAGGTCCCTACGAGGACAGAGTGTGAAAATGTCAGGTTATTGAAGACCTGGACTCTGTCTCACATCTGGGGCCTCTTCCGGGAACTCCCTTTAACTGGAGGATTAAACTCATTATGGGAAATTCCTGAGCACTAAGTTGGCTCTAAGGTTATAAGTCTTAAAGTGGCAAACCAAGGTTGAACATATATCCAGACACAATTGCTTTAATAATGGGTGTTCAACTGACTGGGTGTCCAACTGACTGAGACACATTTGCTCCAGGAATAATCTTCATTTTTATTACAGGAAAGCTGTGTGAATTCTGGGATATTAGAGGTTGCCATCTTCTGAGATATCAATCCTATTTAATTATTAAAATTCTCAATGTACCTATAAGACATCCACTAATAATGCTGAAATGAATGTAGACTTGTAAGCCTACATGGCACAAATTTTTATGTTTCAATTTTTAAAAAATGTTACATATTCCTGGACATTAGACAGTCTTAGATTTTTGTCACCAATTTACATTGACTAGCTTTTTTGAATCTTAGGTTAAGTGGAATAAAATTTATTAGCAATGAGCATGCTCTGGTTATTTTCATCTTGAAAAAATGCTTTGCCTTAATGGGTACTATTGAAAAATATATTAAAAATGGCAAAGAAACCCTTGCTCTCCATTTTTTCTTCACCTTTGCAGTCCATGCTCAATGATTGCCTTGATGACCTTGACGTATTCTAAAGCTGATTTACGTGGTGAATAGTGTAGATCGTGTTGGGCAACACCCTGTAGCTTGAGAGCAAGACAAATAATCAGATCACATGAGCACAGTGGAAAGTTAGACACAAACACAAGTTGCTATGGAAAGGTGTAGAATGTAATTTCCTTGTTTGAAGTAATTGTCAAAGGGGGTGGGTCCTCTTTTCTCCTTAGGCCTCCTAAATGTGACTTTTCTCCTAAGGCATGCTTGCTCTTGAGAAACCCCACAGGTAAAAGCGCTTCAGCCTCTCTGTGCCCTTGCCAGATAATCAGCTCTCCAGAGCCTTGACTATTGTCTGGGAGTCAGGACACAGAAGTGTGTGTGTGTGTGGGGGGGGTAATGAGGTGGAAAATGGGTTAAAACATTGAGGCTCCTGTGAAAACTACCAGCTGGCTACTGTGAGATGACCACAATGTGGAGCTCAAACTGGTGCCGAGACTCAGTTTACCTCCCTGAAAATTTCCATGCTTAGGAGGCAGTTCAAAGAAAGCGATTCTTCTCTTAAAATCAATACGATTCAGAATTCGGAACAACAAATTCCATGCACTCTTTCTCTTATTCTGGCCCCATTCTCAGTGCTGCCTGTGTCACTTAATCCTTGCCACCACTCTAAAGGCTTCACACTGCTATTAAGGGTGACAACCAGCCAGCTAAGCTCAGAAGAACAAACACCTTTGCCCAAAATTGCACAGGGGGTAGATGAGTGAACTGGTACTCAAGTCAGCCAGGGGACTTGAGACAATGAACACTTGTCACTTTTCATGAAGCTGAGGTAGGACTGTGTATGGATGTACTAGACAATTCAGAAAAGGGAGGTAGGTTGAAAAAGCCTGGGACTTTTGCTCCGCTTTCTGTAAGAGAACCAAGAGGGACTGCATGGTCGAGGGCCCAGTTCCAACACATCATGGCAGCAGAGAGGAAAAGGCAGCGTGGCGTGTTCAGTTAGAGACAGCCCCTTAAAAGAACCTGTTTTTCCACGAAGTTCTAAGCACACCTTGACACTAGACATCACAACAACAGTCATGGCTGCCAACAGTGGGTGCTGCATGCATCTACTCCCAGGCCACTGGAGGTGCCGGGTACATCCACTTACAGCTTCAGGAAGAAAGGCAAGTAGCCAAAGACTCTTGGTTGGTGAAGTATAGTAATCAGGACATCTGTCCTCCTCTTTGGGAAAGAAGAAAAGGAGAACAACAAACAAAACAGCTATTTTACTAGCCAATTAGATTCCAATAAGAAGAAAATGCATGGAAGTAAGAAGGATCATGAGAGAAGGGGTTTTTAATTCATTCATTTATTCAACAAATATGTACTGAACATCTGCTATGTTCTCCAACTATATCCATGATTATGCCAGTCATGAGGATAAGAAACAAAGGCGGTTGAACAGTTTCTCTTAAAGTGCTTTCCAGAAAGACAAGGTGGTCAACATACAAATAAGAATATTTGGGAATAATGTAACTTCAAGGTGAAAGCTAACAATGGTGTTGGGTCTTTTTATGTTAAAATAACTTTAAACAGGGCTCACATGGGCTCACAGAGACTTAATCAACAATCATGAAGCCAGTGTGGCTCTGACCTAGGTCCTCTGCATATATGTTATGGTTGTGTAGCTTAGTATTCTGTGGGACTCCTAACACTGGGAGCAGGGCCTGCCTCTGATTCTTTTGCTTATTTTTGAGACCATTTTCATCTTACTAGGTTACCTCATCCAGCCTTGATAGGAGGGTATGTGCCCACTCTTACTGTAACTTGATATGTTTGGTTGATATTGCTGGGAGACCTGCTCTTTGTCGAAGGAAAACAGAGGAGGAGTGGATCTGGGGAAGATAGGAGCGGGGACAAGACTGGGGAGAGAGGAGGAAAAAGAGGAAGGGGAAACTGTGACTGGGGTACAATATATGAGAATATATGAGATGCAATATATATGCAATATATTATATACTCATATAGTAAATAAACAAATAAATAATTTTCTTCCAGGAGGGAGGGAGAGAGAGAGAGAAAGAGAGAGAGACTTTATAAAGAAGGAATGAATTATTACAAGTACATGTGGCAAAGTGTTCTGGGTTGTGCACAGGGTCAATTCTAGCCATGACTATCAATGTTTATTATATTGTTATCTGTATTTTTCTGTATTCAATTATGTTGCAATAAAATGTATGTTAAAATAAGCACCCATGAATTTCAAAAGTATGATAAGGCAATTCTCTGTCATTGCAAAAGTTTATTAATGATTCCTTCTGCTTTAAAGCACATCCACCGACTTCTTATAGAAAGACGTCAACTCTGAAATTTTGAACTTTCTAGACCCTCCTTGGAGAATGACTACTAGAAAGGCACTTCATCCTCAGTGCTGGGGGAAGAAGCATAGACACACAAAAGGTGTGCAGATGTTGGTTTTATGGTTTCAAGAGTAAATATAGGAAAAAATGTCTATTTATAAACTCAAGGGAGCAATGCTTTTCATTGACTACTTTGTTCATGATATCATGTGTATATATCAGCTATATATGATACAAGTTATAAAATAAATACCTCATGGGAAGTAGAAGAGGACGTAAGGTGTTACAGACCATGTCTGGGAGCTCTCAGAGAGCCTTGGTGAGTGGGAACCTCTGAAAGTCAGGTTTACTCTCAGTGTGTCAAAGAGGATCTATTCTTTCCCTGGTCCTTTGATGGCTCTAGGGTTTCACTGTTCCTTCTGGTTGTACTGAGCGAGTTTCACTGCAGATATAATAGTTAATGACAAAATAGAAAGGGAAGTGGGTGTGGTGCTGCAGTTGAGTAGAATGACGAGAGTGCCTGCTGCTATTTATAGCGTTTGTTAAACTTTCATCTCTTCAAATTGCTATTTTCGTGCAGCAAACTTAAATCTCTCAGGCAACAGGGAAAGCATCAGGATATTAGCACTGTAATTTCTGGCATTAGTCAAAAACTAATGACTAAGAAAAACACCTTCATCCAGAAAGCACCACGTGTTCCCAGTGAGAACGTGAAAACAGACGTTCCCAAACATCTATTTCCCAAACGTCTAGTAGCCATAACCCCAGCAAGAGGGTGAAGTAGAGAGTTTACTCTTATGTGAGCCTGTCTATGAGGCCAAACTGAGATAGTGTGAACCCGGATCACAAAAGTTGCCTTTATTTGAATTTTACTAAAAAGAGAAGGCCAATCGTCCGTATCTAGAAAACAGTGTCATTTCTTCAGGATGCTGGCGGAAACTGAGAGCAGAACTCAGACATGTGACTTACAAACTCTAGCTTCTAACCTACCATGTGACTGAGAAAATTGCTATTGCATTTAACCACCCTAGGCTCTTCTCTAGGTGTGCTCAGCTCTGCGATGGACTCAGACTCATGAGAGCAGAGGAAGACAATGGTGCTGGGAACCACAGAATTTGGGGAGGGGACCCTCATGTGACCTACTCTCCCATTATTAAGATTGCTTCTCAGGTTCTTTCTCTTATTAGGACCTGATTTCTTTGGTGATTAAAGCCTGTGTGCCCAGACTGCTGCCATTTTTCTAGACCTTGCATGTGCTATGCAGGTACATACTAGATTCATGCTAAGCATATCCATCTTATGAACACAATCTGAAATATTTGATCCTAACACAGCTGATTTTTTGATTTCCATATACTTTACAAACCGACGGAGGAAGATAGTAGAATGGACAACGAGCAACGGAACAAGAGAATGAGGCCGCCACAGTCCAGGTATTCATTCAGGCAAGGTTCTGGGCAGCCATTCTTTCTAACAGAGAAGGGGCATAGTTCTATGTCTAAAGATGGGAAATGTTTTTAAAATGTTGTAAAGTAGTGTCACATGAGGTCTGAAGAGGTGTTTAGTAACTGAAATGTATCACATATATATACACATTTCTTTTATTTATTATTTATTAAAAATTTCCATCTCCTCCCCTCTTCCCATTTCCCTCCCACTACCCCCACTCCTCCTCGCCCTCCCTCTCCAGTCCTAAGAGCAGTCCAGGGTTCCCTGCCCTGTGGGAAGTCCAAGGTCCTCCCCCCTCCCTCCATCCAGATCTAGGGAGGAGAGCATCCAAACAGATTAGGCTCCCACAAGGCCAGTCCATGCAGTAGAATCAAAA
>LOEQ01002206.1:170789-184543 GCA_001685075.1 Bramus lutescens | reverse complement strand
CAAAGCAATGTGAGCTGTGTGAGGGAGGTTGTGCTGGTGTGCCACAGTTCAGATGCTTCAGCCTCACAGAAAACTCCCTATGTCAGAGATGTCTAAACAGCCCTCAGGGACAAAAAAAAAAGAGGCCAAATGTGATGTGAGAAAAAACTTCATGAAGAGAAGGACTGTGGATAATTCGGTCATGAGGGAGTGGGATGTTCTTGGAAAATTAATTCCAAAGGGAAATCCCCTGAAAGCAGGGAAAGGGGTGGGGGTAAGGTTGGGATGAAGCTGGTCTAGACTGTATAGTGAGTTCAAGACCAGCCTATGATGCATACAAAACCCTGCATGAAAAATAAAAACAAGATAGGCCCAACATGGTGGTGCACACCCTTAATCCTGCTACTCAAGAGGCAGATGCAGGTGGATCTCTGAGTATGAGGTCAGTGTACTCTACATAATGAGTTCTAGGCCATCCCATGCTACAAAGTGAGACCTTGTCTGCCCTCCAACCTCCCGAGTCCAAAAGGAGGTGAGTCAGGCCTTCAGTCCCAACATGAAAGAGGCAGAGGTGGGTAGCTCTCTGTGAGCTCAAGGTTAGCCTAGTCTATACAGTGAATTCTGGACTAGACAGGGCTACACAGTGAAACCTTAAGACAAAAAGTTTTGGCAAAGGTTGAAGAGATGGCTCAGAGATGAAAACAATTGGCTCCCATGTAAGCAAGAAGACCAGAGTTCAGATTCCCAGAACCCACATAGGTACCAGATAAGCTAACAGCTCAATTGTAATTCCAGCCTCAGAAGGTAGAGACAAGATATCCCCACAGCAAGCTGGCTAGAGATTAAGGTAGAAGAGCAACTGAGGACCACCAAATGCTGGCCTTCATATGAATGCTGATTTGCATATGTATGTATGCCCCATACACATAAACATATATACATATAGGAAAATAAAACGGGGGGGGCAAAACAATAAGAACAAGAATAGATTTTAGAGAAGATGCAAATGATCAGATCGGTAGATTTGAAATTTGGGGATACTTCTGCAGTTCCAGTGAGATGTGATGAGAATTTTTGAAAATCCCTGCTTGCAGGGAGGGGGAGTTCTCAGCCAATGCAATAAGCCAAATCTAGTAGAATTATAAGACCAGATTTTAATAAACAGAGCAAAGCAACTCCTGGGTGACTCTAAGAAAGGCAGGAGAGAAATCACACAGCAGATCTAGGATCCAGGTCTTAAATACCCTGTAGGTGTGTAGGTATAGTCTTGAGCATATTAGGGGAAGGGTCGCCCCTTGGGCAGCTTTCTGAGGCATGCGCTTTGGAGAGGGAGAAGGGGGGCTGAGGTGGAGCTTCCACCTAAACATGGTGGTGTGGAGAATAAATTGAGAAGACGAAAGAGCAGGGAGGAAGGTTCAGTGGGTAGAACTGTCAGTTGTGCAAGCTAGGCCACCTAAGTTCCCATGTAAATAGCAAATGCAGCCACGCCCATCTGCAGGCCTGGTATTCCTTGGAAACAGGAGAATTGCCTGAAGTTCATGGCCAGCTAGCCTAGAGTAACAGGTGCTACAATGGAAACAAGAAAGACACTGTTTCAACAAGGTAACAAGTGTACATCATCGAGACACTTAATATTGACCCTCAACTGGAAGGATCTAGAGTCACCCAGGCGGCAAACCTCTGGCTGGGCCTGGGAAGGAGTTTCTAAATTAGGTTAACTGGGGTGGGAAGATTCACAAATATGGCTAGTCACATCCCTTGCGTTAGGGTCCTGGACTGAGTAAACAGGAGGAAGAGAGTTGAGTACCAGCATCCATCTCTCTCTTCTTCCTGTCTTCCGATGCCCTGGGAACCAGATCCCTTGGTTTCAAGCTGCCAAGCCTTCCCCACCATGCTGGATGGAACCCTTGGGCTACGAGACAGAGAGGATACCTTCCTTTCTTAAGCTGCCTTTGCCAGGTGTTTGGCACTGAGAAAAGTGACTCATCACTTACATAAAATCCAGAGTGGTCTGGATTAGACACTAGGTCACTGGGAGGAGAGGAATGGGTCAAGTCAGAGGTGTTCCAGAAATAGAAGATGTGGACAGGAAGCCAAGGGGGCGCGAGGAGAGCAGGATGTAGCACTTTGCTCTGAGGGTTGATGTGAGCCACGGTGAAGGACTGTCAGCAGTGTGCGACTCGGCACAGGCAAGCCTCCTGCTCACAGCTCCCACTTGGTCCATGGGATGTTTGGTGATTGTCTCCAGAGCTAAACACACTGAGTGGGGGTGTTCTTGAGAGTGGTCACTTGACCGGGTGAGGGAGGAAAATCTCAGCAGGGAACAAGTTATTCTGAGGCACCTGGGAGGCATCCATGCGGACAAGCCCAGCGGTGATTGTCTTTCTGAGCCAGACACTCAGAAGGAAGACTCAGAGTAGAGGTTTACATATGTGAACCACCTGGATAAAGACAGCACTTAATGAAGCTGTAGCCCTGAGGAGGGGGTGAGAAGAAAAATGAGGAAAAATCCATCCTTGTAAGGAGCCCTGGGGTGGGATGGGAGGGTCCTCGGTGCCAAGGGAGCAGGGTTAAGGAGTAACTTAAAAGCTTCCTGAGGGAATGTATGACCTAGTCCGCGGGGCCACCAATCATCAAGCTGTCACAAGACACAGGTGACGAGAACTGTCCTCGGATGCACAGTGGGACAGTCCTGTGATCTTTAGCCAAATGAATTTCAGAAGACGAGCCTTGATCCCAGAAGCCAGATTGCCTGAGGTTGAAGGCTGAACAGGAAGTAAGGCTGTGGAGGCAACTATTTAAAGAAGGGTTACTGTGGCAGGGAGGAAGGAGACAGAGTAGCTAAGAGAGATGTGGGGTGAAAGGGGGATTTTTTTTTAAGATAAGAAAGAATTGAACATGGTTTAATGACTATAGGAGAGAAAGAAAACTAAGGTGGGTGGTTGAAGGGAAGAAAAGATAATTTATTGACATTATCCCCTTTGGAAAGGTGCAGCCTGTGAGTGCAGGTAAAGGGCAGAATGCTTGTGAAGCACAGCCCAGGCCCTCAGTTCTGTTCCTCAGTACATCTGGGGAAAACTCACTCTGCTGACATGCAGCGTGGACAGCAAAGAAGATGGGCCACTTGGTTTAGTGTAAAGGTTTCTTTACAGCCCTAAGGCTCAGGTAATTTTGAGGAGTTCATTCGAAGAGCACAGGGTCCCCGGCTAGTGAAGACCACATGGTTTCTGACATAGTCCCTCCTCTCCACCTGCTTCTTTCATCATGCCAAAGGTAGGCTGTCCAGGGGATGTGCAGGGTGGCTCAGATTTCTTCCAGGCTTTCCAGAGTGGTGACAATTTTGTGATATAAGAATAATTATCAGAATATTGCTTTCCTGATTTGTGCTGGGAGCAAAGCATTTATTATTTTTATACCGCCACAAGGTCCCCGTCAGATTTTCATTATTATCTTCAGTGGCGAGGTAAGTGAAGACTCGGAGAGAATGACCAAACTCTTGCAATCATAGAGCCTGGGGATGCTGAACCAGCAAGACATCTAGGTTTGTGTGCGGTATGAGCACTTTGCACTGAGTACCTTGATAGAGTCTTCAGAGATAGCAAGCTGAAGGCAAGGACGGTAGCTCTGTCCTGTAATCCCAAAGCTTTGAGGTCTAAACAAGGGGATGAGGCCTATACCTGACTATATGTCTGTGTGTCATGGGAGTACCTGGTGTCCTCTGAGGACAGAAGAGCACGCTCGACCTCCTGTAACTGGAGTTGCAGACAGTTGTGAGCTGCCATATGGCTGCTAGGAACTGAACCAGGTCCTCTAGAAGAGTAGCAATTACTTTTATCCACTGAGCCATCTTTCTAGCCTCATAATGGCCTAGATTTTATAAAGCGTTTATAGGTAGGATTTTGCCAGGCCAGATTGGCCTTGCACTTGTGAGACTCCTCTTCCCCTGCCTCCCTAGTGTTGCACTTAATAGTATGTACCACCCAGGCCCACTCTTCCTTCCTTCCTTCCTTCCTTCCTTCCTTCCTTCCTTCCTTCCTTCNCCTCCCCCTCCCTCCTTCCCTCTCTACCTCTTTCTTTCTTCTCTCTCTCTCTCTTTCTTTCTATATTTATTTATTTATTCATTTATTTATTATAATTAGTTTTGAGACAGGTTGTCATGTGGTCCACGCTTGCCTTATATGTAGCTGAGACTGGTCTTGAACTCCTAACCCCACGCTCTGAGATCACAGAAAGGAACCACTATGTCCAGTTGAAATTGGCTTTAAATGTCTTTCATGAAAAAGAGGATCCAATGTGGATATCACACAACGGCATTCAAGAACGAAGAAGTGAAACTAGTCATTCATGATCTATGCGTCAATGCTCAGCCACTTGCTTTAATCAGCAGTCAGAAATATTCTCCTTTCCGTATTTTCATCCCAGAGGAAGGGAGTGATTTTTCACGGTGGTACTGACACCACTCTATCATACATGAACATCTGCATTGCTGAACACCTGCAGGCATCTGAGTGTCATGTGCAAAGAGGAAGCACGGTGCCCCCACACCCCTCTCCCATCCTGTGGGCTGTGTTTCTTCATCCACATCCTTAGTCACCCCTTCTGTAATAAACAGACCCATCTGAATCACTGCTTCCAGGAGTTCTGTGAGACACTCTGGCAGGGTAATCAGACCAGAGGAAGGGGTTGTGGAATCTCTCCTTTGTGGTCAGTAGTTCAGAAGCCCAGGTAACACACCCTGGGGCTTGTGACTGGCAGCTGAAGGTGTGCAGCTGTGAGACTGAACTTTCAACCTGTGGCTTCCTGGATTGACTTAGAGGACATCAAGCTGTTCTCCACTGCTACAGCATTACAGAATTACTTGTTTGCTAGGAAGTGTGTGTGTGTGTGTGTGTGTGTGTGTGTATGTGTGTGTGTGTGTTATTCTTAAATGGGTTATGGGTTTTGTTGATGTTACTTTTTACTTGTTTGTTTGTTTTTGTTTTTAAGATTAGGGTTTCTCTGTATAGCCCTGGCCTTCCTGGAACTCATTCTGTATGTAGACCAGGCTGGCCTCGAATTCAAAGATGCTCCTGCCTCTGCCTCCCGAGTGCTGGAATTAAAGACCACCACTGCCCCGCTAGTATCCTTATGTCTTTTGAGGCTCCCAAAACCATCTAACTGTGAGAAAGTAGATGGGGAAGCAGTTACTTTTTTCTAAAGAATTTGATATCCATTAAGTGGAATTTTTTGTAAGAGTCCTGGCTCATGGATGGAAATGTGGTTTAGGAAGTGAGAGAATAAAAGGGTTGGGGGAGGAACATTGATTATTTGGTGATTACATGGCTGCCATGTTAGATGGAGTAGTCACTGAACTGCAACCAGTTATGAAAGGCCAAGGGGCCCACAGAATTTCTAGATAGTTCCAATTACAGAGGGTGGGGTGGGTAGGTGCGTAGGTTTAGTGGATACTTAAGAAATTTTGAGCTAATAAGAAAAAAATAAATCTATAGCTCCTTGATTACTGTTGTCTTTTAGAACAATATTTACAAATTTATTTGTGTGTTTGTGCACACGTGCATGTGGTACCCATGTGATGCCACAGACATAGAGGTGAGAAGATAAACTGAGGAGTCAGTTTTCTTATTTTACTATGAATCTTCTATCAGGGGTAGAACTCAGGTCATTTGGTGATGTGTGATTCCCCTCTGTATGCTGTGAGTACCATTGGTTAATAAAGGAACTGCTTTGGACCTATAGCAGGGCGGAACTTAGCTAGGTAGGGAAAGCTAAACTGATTGCTGGGAGAAAGAAGGGCGGAGTCAGGGAGAAGCCATGTAGCCCCAGAGACAGACACCAGACCTTTACCTGGTAAGCCACAACCTGGCGATACACAGATTAATAGAAATGGGTTAAATTAAGATGTAAGAGTTAGCCAATAAGAAGCTAGAACTAATGGACCAAGCAGTGATTTAAATAATATAGTTTCTGTGTGATTATTTCAGGGCAGAGCAGCTGGGAACCAACAAGAGGTCTCCCACAACAATTAGACTTGGCAGCAAGTGCCTTTACCAGCTTTTGCTAGCTACCTTAAAAATCATTTTAAAAATGAACATTTATTTGTGTGTTCATATATGTGAACCACCACGTATGCACTCAAACTTGTGTCAGTGTGTGTGTTGAAGTTAGAGGGCAGCTTTTTGGCATAGTCCTCACCTTGTATCACATGGGTTCCATGTCTTGAACTCAGGCTGAAACCTTAACCATTTGGTCCCCTATGTCTGCCTTTAACAAATACAATGAAATTAAAGAATGGTAGATTGGGCCTTAAGGTTGAACCTAGTTCCCATGGCAGCCTGTCCAAGCTCAGGCCACTAGCCTTGAAGCTACTCCTAAAGGGGAAAGTTATGTCAGAACAACGCAGCTGCTGCTGATCTCTGCTCGCCAAGAAGGTTGTCAGTGTGAGGAGAGGGGCACAGGCTAGGGAGTATGTTGAGATTGCCCACTCTGGAACAATCACAGGTAACTGCATGTGATGAAGACAATCCCTAGGGAATAGCCATCCCCAGAGACTGAATAAAGCCACTGTGAGGGACACTGCCTATCCCCTCCTGTAACTGCCTGGTGGAGCATTGCCTGGGGAAAGCAGCTGGTAAGTGTTGTGTGTGCAGGCCATGGGGGATGGGCTCTCTGATGTGGCTAAGTCATGGTAACCCTGTGGTTAAGGGGGCTCCTCTCACACTTCCTTAGTCTCCTCACTGGTGCAAAATAGGTTTCAGTCAGCGAAGCACTGCAAATTAGTTCAATCAGCTTCCCTTCAAGGGTCTTGTAGATGACAAGGAAAGCTTTTGGCTAATTGGTAGGAGCATGGGGGAAGATGGAGGTGGTGGTGTCATGATTCTTCCCAGGAAGGTGGATATTTTAAAAAGAAAACATAGATAAAGGCGACAAATCAGCTCTGAGCTGAATTGCTTGCTGAAGACGCCACATTGTAAAAACTCTTTTTTCTTTACATTATACTATTTTCTTTTTATTGTTTTTATTGAGCTATATATTTTTCTTTGCTCCCAACCCTTTCATCTCCCCTCTCCTTCTACCCTCTCCCATGGTCCCCATGCTCCCAGTTTACTCAGGAGATCTTGTCTTTTTCTACTTCTCATGTATATTAGATCCATGCAATGTCTCTCTTAGGGTCCTCATTTTTGTCTAGGTTCTTTGGGATTATAAATTGTAGGCTGTTGTTTTCTTTGCTTCATGTCTAAAAGTCACTTATGAGTGAGTACATATGATATTTGTCTTTCTGGGTCTGGGCTACCTCACTCAATATGTTTTCTAGATCTATCCATTTGTCTACAAATTTCAAGATGCCATTATTTTTTTCTGCTGTATAGTGCTCCTTTGTATAAATGTACCACATTTTTCTTATCTGTTCTACAGTCAAGGGACATTTAGATTGTTTCCAGGTTTTGCCTATGACAAACAAGGCTGCTATGAACACAGTCAGTAGAGCATAGTCTGGTGGTTCTAGAGTCCATAAGAAAGCAGGCTGAAGTGAGGGAGTGGTGGGTAATGCCTTTCATCCCAGTACTTGAGAGGCAGAGGAAGGTAAATCTATGAGTTTGAGGCCAGCCTGGTCTTCAGAGAGTCAGGGCTACACATAGAAGCCTAGTCTTGAAAAGCCAAATCACCATCATCATCAAATATAAATAAATAAATAATAAGAAGAAAGCAGACTGAACAAGACACAAGGATCAATGCATTAACCAACACCCCTCCATGGCCTCTGTATAAGCTCCTGCCTATTGCTGCCCTATTTGAGCCCTTGTCCTGATTTCTTTTGATGAATAGCAACTGTGGAAGTGTAAATTGAATGAACTTCCTCCCCGACCTGTTCTTTTGGTCATGGTGTTTTGTCACAGCCATAGAAAGCTGAACTAAGACAAATTTTGATAAAATTTTTTACTTTTAAAATAGGTAGCATTTTTGTTTCAAACTCAATGTTATCCACACTCTGCCACCTTCTAGATAATCTTTCAAAAATCACCAAGCTATATACTATAGCCATATGTATAGCATTCAAATTTACCCTTCTATAGAATCATTAGGAAAAAAAAACTCATCTCAGTTTATAATTTAGGAAACAAAGGAATACATTTCTATTGACTAATTCTGTTGAGGTGCATATAATGTTTAGTAATCCCATGGGCACCAATATAAAGTAAATACATATATTTCTCTTACCTTTTAGTCTTAGAAACTTCTGAGCCATGATTTCCTTCTTGAACAAAATGATCCTTTCCCTTCTTCATGCCTGATATGCATTATTTAAGGAAACTGACCAGAAAGTCTTAGATACTGCATTTTTCAGGTGAAATTTTGCTTAATGATTGACTAAGAGATATTTACAAAATCAACTCAGAGCATTTGGGGGGTCATTCCCAATGCTCATTCTGGAAAAACAAAGTGAATTGTAGAAGCACTGGAAGTACATTTCTTTGGAAAGTGTGCAGCAATGTAGCTTTGGAGCCTGTCCTGGAACTTGCTTTGCAGACCAGGCTGGCCTCGAACTCACAGAGATCCGCCTGCCTTTGCCTCCCAAGTGCTGGGATTAAAAGCGTGTACCACCACCATGGCCCAGCAAACTAATGCTTTCTGTTGAGCAGAAACAGGGTGATAAGCATGAAGCCTAATTAATGCACTGTTTGCCTCAGTCTGTTGCTTAGAAAAGGGCTTTCTCCACCAATCTTACATGGCTGAGGTTTGGCATAATCCTCTTGTAGTTTTCTCACTAATTGCCCTTGAATCTGAATTTCCCTATGGGGGATCAGCAGGAGGATCACAAAACAAAGCAACAACAACAGAAAAAACCCTACAGTTTAAAAAGTAACTTCCCCATCTTATTTTAACCACCATCTACGTGAGGTCTTATTTTAACTACCATCTACGTAAGAGTTTATTCACATTGGCATTGGCTGCATCTATAATGTCATGGTGCTTGGGACAACTGCCAATGATTTCAAAACATAGAGAGCCCAAGACAAATGGAGTTTAGACTTGAAAACTGATTTTGTAAGTGATCTTCTTTCTATTGTGTTTCCTGGAATCTCACAAATACATTTCACAATTGGGTGATGACGGCCACATTGATCCCCGAAGAAGACAATCATTTTCATTCATTAGAGGAGTGAAGTCCTTGACACATGAAGTCAAGGTCAATTTTCAACCCTCTACTGCTGCTCAGTTCACCATTGATTTTCATGTGTCTCTTCACAGGTGATGGGATTGTAGGAATATACTGCCATATAGCAAACGCCTGATTCTCTGTAGTTTTTAAAACCATCTATTTACTGTTATTATTATTATTATTTGTCGATGTTGCTGTTGTTTTATGGTATTGGGATTGAACTTATGCACATGCTGGGCAAACACACTATTACTGAATCCTACCCTAGGTTTTGTTTAACTCTTCAGTTGAGACCAAATGTCACTAGATTGTCCTGACTGACTTCAAACTTGGTCTGCTTCCACCTCTTACCTCAGCCTCCTCAGTGTCTAGGATTACAGCCATGAGCCAGAAGGCCCATCTGTCTAATTGTTTTCTTTTGTTTTGAGACAGTGTCACAAAGTCTAGGGTGGCTTTGAACTCACTATTTATTTGAAGATGCCTCTGAACCCTTGGTTCTCAGCCTCCATTTCCTAACTGCTGGAATGGTAGTAATTGACTTCTTTTTCTGATTTTTCAAGTGTGACTGGTCAAGCCAGATGTGAGAGCCTGTCATGGCATGGGCAGCACACAGCTATAGTCCCAGCACTTGGGAGGCTAAGATAGGAAGATTATTATTGAATTTGAGACCAGCCTGGGCTACATAGTGAATCCCAAATTAGCTGTGGGCCTCAGAGTGAAACCCTGTCTAAAACATTCCTCAATAAATAGCTAAACAAAGTTAATTGGAATTAAATCAGGGATGGTGGTTCAAGATCTTATTAATCTCTGCACTCAGAAGAATTGCTAGTCCCAAACCAGCCTGGGTTACATGTTATATGAAGAGTAGTAGCCTACACCCTCTGAAGTTTGGGAGGCTAAGGTAAGAGGACTGAAAATTCAAATGCCTGAACTACAGAAAGAGTTTATGACCAGCCTGAGCAATTCAGTGGGGCGTTACCTTAAAATAAAAAGTTAAATGGGGACTTGAACTATGATGTGATGAAGCCTCCTCCCGACCCCCCCCCTCTTTCTCCCCTCTGCCTCCTGGGTATCTCAGGTGTGCACTGTCACCCCCAGCCCTGCCTGTACTGTTTTGAGAGCTGTGATAGATAGCTGATTATTGATTTGCAAAGTACACAAAATGTCAGTTATTATAAGAGAGGACATCCAAACAGCATTTAGCTGCTTGATTATATAATCAAGGTAAGTGAGGATGTTCTTTCCAATAACGGAAGAGCGATTGCCCTTGGGAAATGTGAGGGAGCAAGCACGGTGAGTGTGTGCACCCATAATCCCAGCACCAGAAAGCTGAGGCAGGCGTTTCATGAGGTTGAGGTTGAGGTAAGAGAGAGAGAGAGAGAGAGAGAGAGAGAGAGAGAGAGAGAGAACATGAGCAAATTGATGGGCATTTTCTCTTGCCAGATTTTTAAAAACCATTGATATAATGTTCATACAATATATTTTAATTATATTCTGTCCTCTTTCCCAGTTCCTCACCAATCTGCCTTACCTCCATACTCATTCAAATTTGTGTCCTCTCTTACTCAAGACGAAAACAGAAAAATAAAAATAAAAATAAAAGCAAACTAAAACTAAAATCAAGAAGACAAAATCCAATCCAAAGCAAAAGAAAACAAAAAGCACACACACACACACACACACACACACACACACACACACACACACANGAGAGAGAGAGAGAGAGAGAGAGAGAGAGAGAACATGAAAGGAATATCAGCTTTCCATGAGTTAGAATTCAATAGTAGTCATGCTTGGAATCTTGCTATGCTGTGCCAGGCCTGTGCTTTGCCCATAAACCTTGCTGTTGACCACACTGTCACTTGGTCTGCGATATCTTATCATCTTCTGCAAAATCCCTCAATCTGAAAAATAAAGTCAGAACAAACAACAGGTTAACCCAATTAGTCTTTCCCTTCCAGCATTTTGGCAAGGAATTTCTGGAAGAATTTCCTAATAAGGGCAAGGTCAGGATCAGCAGCTACTAAAGAAAGACAGATCTCACTGAAGAGAGACTACATGGGCAATAGAAAAGAAAGTGACTACTGGCCCATAGGTCATCTGGTTAGCTAATGCTGCATAAAAAAAACCCCACCCTAAAATGTGGTGCTTTAGGCAACCATTCTGCTTGCTCATGAGTCTGTGCATAAGGCATCAGGCACAGTTTAGCTGATGCTTCAGCTTGCCTTGGCCTTGGCTGGGTTGTCCTCTCAGTGGCATGCATAGAATTTTCAAGAACTCTTTCCTCACATGTTGCATCTGTGCTCTCCCATGTGGAGGGTCAACATGATAGAGCTGGTTTCCTCTGCGCATTCTAGGTGTACTTCTTACTGGTAGTACACTTCTCAGAAACAACATTCTGGTGAAAACAACAACAACAATTATAAACAAACAAAAGAAAAAACAGAAAAATTCACAGACTTCTGAGGTTCGACCTTAGTTGTTATATGTCACTTTTGCCACAATCTACAGTCTCTGATGTGGCCATTCTACTTATCTCTTGATAAAACATGACATGATTTTGATGACACCTCAATGTTACCATGCGGTCTTCTAACTTTGCATCTGTAAAGTATGCCCACAGAAGGTCCTAATGTTTGGGAGGAGAGGAGGTGCTTTTCCCTGTCCTCTAGATCGTAATTGTATGATAGTCATTGTTTACCTTGGCAATGGTCATCTTAAATCATGATGAAAATACAAAAGAGATTTTTTAGATAAAAATGGCAAGAGACCTTTGCTTTGGACTAAGTTTCTGGAAACCAAATTGGTATCATCCACGCTAAAGTTCTCTGCCACCAAGCTGAAGTTGAACTGCTCATCTGACCCGAGAAATCAAGACTGGAGTTACTGATATCCAAGGAAGTCAGCTTCAGTTGGCATGGTAATAAAATTTCTCTTATTAAAAAACAAGCAAACAGAAAATGAAAACAAACAAACAGACCAAAGAACAACCATTGAACCTGGAAAAGACTGAAGCAAACTAATCTATTTTTTTAGTTATTGCATTTTTTTGGTTCTTTTAGAAGAAAAGTGACTTCGAAAAGATGCTTAAATTTTTTTATATTATCTATTGAAATAGCCAATTTACTTAAAATTTTTATATCATCTACCATTTTGTATTTACCTTTTTATCTATCATTCATCTATCATCTGTCTACTTGGTATTTATGTGTGTCTGTGCCTCTGTGCACATTCTGACATTCATCCATGGAAAGCAGAGGACAGTTAGCTTCATCTGGCTTTCTCTTTCCATCATACGGATTTTGGAACTTGAACTCAGGTTTTCAGGATTGGTGGCAAGAACCCTTGTCTACTGAGCCATCTTCTCAACCTACTTTTTGTCCATTTGTTAGTTCTTTATTCAGCTTTTGTGATTTTAATAACCAGTCTCCTTACTTAGCCCACAGAACATTCATTTCTATTTCTGAAAAAAAGTGATTAGAGATTTGTAAATAGATTATAGTGATTCTGTTCTTCAACAGAGATAAATAGAACTTCAACTTTCTTTAAGGTTTTACTAGTGAGATGGCTCAGCTTGCTGTGCAAGCCTAACCATCCAAATTCAATCCTGGGACCATGATGGAAGAGAAAACTGTATCCTGAAAGTTATCCTCTGACCTTCTCACAAACACTGTGGCATGCATGTGCCTGCACTCATGAACATCAATGTACACACATGCATGCACATACATCACACATATATCCCATACCCACACACATACAAAACACAGAGTGAATTGTGAAATTCACTATAATTGGGAAAGATTTTTAAAATGTATGTATTTGTTTTACATATATGGGTATTTTATCTGCAGGTATGTGTGTGTACCACATGCACTCTTGGTACCTGCAGATGAAAGAAGAGGTCATTAGATCCTCGGGGATAGGAGTTGCAGATGGTTGTGAACTATCATGTGGGTGCTGGGTTCTCTTGAAGAGCATCCAGTGCGCTTAACCTCTGAGCCATCTCTCCAGCCCCTGCGAAAAATTTTTAAAGAAGTTGGTTATGAGCTGGAGATATGGCTCCTGGGTAAAGAACTTTATTAGTTTACCTCAGGATGGAGTTCTATCCTTAGTACCAACAAGTAAATAATAAAATAAAATCTAGAATTTGTATAGCAGAGCAAGTAAAGGGCATTTGGGTCTGTTCCTCCACCAATAATATTAAGTAAAATAGAAGGGATATGTATTCAAGAATATATACTGAAGGACACTTTACTGAGTCCAATTAATCAATTCAGACCTCTCAGAAATAAAAACTTCATTTTTCTTTTTTAAAGGAGCTGTTTTTACATTTTACAAACTAGAACTCTCCACAGAATACCCATAACACATGTCCTGAGTGCTTGGTAGAGAGAGATGAACTTGGGAGAGGTTAGGGCTGGGAAGGCTCATGCAATGATGGGAGAGAGGTGACCTGGGAAAAGAAAGATCGTTGGTAAATGGTGAGAAGTAAGACCTAGGACCCAGGGAAGGCTGGGATGTAACAAGTGGGAGAGAGTTGCTAAGCGTGCAGAGAAACCTGGGTTTTATCCTGAGCGTCACACACACACACACACACACACACACACACACA
>LOEQ01002206.1:114455-125646 GCA_001685075.1 Bramus lutescens | reverse complement strand
TTCTTTCTTTCTTCCTTCCTTCCTTCCTTCCTTCCTTCCTTTCTTTTTTTTTGAGACAGGTTTTGTGTATCCCTGGCAGTCCTAGAACTCGCTCCATATACCAGGCTAGCCTTGAACTCAGAGATCCTTCTTCTTCTGCCTCTTGAGGGCTGGGATTAAAAGCATGCATCACCACTTTGTGGCTCTCTCCTTAGGTTATACAGGCAATGTCCTCTGCATCTTAGACTTCAGCTTCAGTACACTGTACCACAATGAATAAAAACCCAGAGACAGAAACTGGGGTTCAACCTGAAGGTCAGAAAAGCAAAACAGCAAGCCACTGGCTCTTACCTCTTTATCAGTCCGAAATGGCAATCCTCCCTCCAGGAATCTCAGAATGAGATTGTGGCTGAGAACTGTCTCCTCCCGTCTTATAATCCTCTCTAGGGCTGAGATTAAAGGCATGAACCATCTCCCAGTTTCTAAAATAAACTAGTGGCTACTGGGATTAAAGGTGTGTGTCCCTACTGCTTGGTCTGTAAGATTGATCAGTGCAGCTGTTTTACTCTCTGAACTGCAGGCAAGCTTTATTTATTAAAATACAAATGAAATATCAGTTCAGTACACTGACCTTTTCCCACATAAAGGTGGAACATTTGCAGCCTAGAAAAAACTCTGAAACAGTATGGGACACTGTGTGGCTAATGTTCTTGTTTGGTGATGTACCTGCAGCTTGTAGTTTAAGGAAACTTCCAGTAGGTAACACTCAAGGAAGACCTTTGGGATTCTGGAGCTAGATCATGCCGTGGAGAGTTAACATCATCTCTGCCAATTAGATTCTGAAGCAGGAATGAATCCTATTAGAGACAGAACTCTTGGCTGTGAAATATCAACCGAGGCATCATTATGAGTTAATTTCTGCTTTTCTGGTCAAGTGAAATTACCCTTAAAAATAGATAGGACTAGCTGCAATCTATCATTAAATAGAAATGAAACCCAGATATGACAACAGCCGAGTACACCTGAAAGTTGGATGATCTGCTATCCCAGATCCCACTATCAGTCCCATTTTCCAATTACCAGTTGCACTAGTGATGTTCCCAAAGTTTTCACTGGCATATGCCTGAGGATGTCCTGTTCAATCACAGAAAGAGAAAGAAACCTAAGTGCTGGGGAAAATTATTTTAAGGTGTGTTACATTTATTTTTGTTGCATTTGTTTAACTCTGTGAAGCTGTGTTTCTGTGCCTGTCTAAAACATCTGGTGGTCTAATAAAGAGCTGAATGGCCAATAGCGAGGACACATATGAGGAGAAATCTGAAGAATCAGGGAACAAGAAAAGAAGAAATCACTTCAGGGGGCAGCCACCCGGTCACCCAGCCACACAGCAAGACACGGAGTAAGAAGGAAACAAGAGGTATATATGAATAGAGAAAGATAAAAACCCTTAGGCCAAAGGTAGATGGCATAATTTAAGTTAAGAAAACCTGGCAAGAAAAAAGCCAACCTATGGCTAGGCACTCATAACTAAGAATAAACCTCTGTGTATGATTTATATATATATATATATGAATGGCTGATGGATGGGTTGTCTCTGTGTGCTAAAATGGAAAGTCATAGTAAGACTATTCATGTCAGTTACAGCTCATTGATAATATTTTGACTATAAAACTCAACCTTTTAAAATAATTTAAATTTTTTCTTGAAGATTTTTAGTAATGAAAGAATTTTAAAAATTTGGTAAACTTAAAAATTATGTAGGATATAGTTATACTCACATGCTTTCCCTCCGACCACTTAATTCAGTATAATAAAGTTCTTAGAGCTTGATTTAAACATTTCCATCTGCTCAGCAACTGGAGTCCATCTGGAATAATGTATTTTTATCAAGTTGTATGTGTAACTCAGACCAGGTTCCTTCTTCTAAAGGGAAAATTATTGTATTTCATAGGTTTAAAACATGAGCAAACTGATATATAGCTGTGCAGTGAAAACTAGTGTTATTTGACTACACTCTTAAGTGAAAGTTTTGGAAATTATATAGCTGAATATTTTGCATGGTTATTGCTGTTTTCTTTGGATTTCTGTTTAGAAAGGTCTTCTTTCTTTACTTTTTACCTATCCTAAACAGTAAAAAGACAGTTGTGTTGGACAGGGTAGGTGAACAGCTCTCTAATGGCCCATGGGTGTGCTGTCAAGAACATCTCCCAAAGTGGATTCATGAGCCGAAATCATCACAACCTCCTTCAAAGGACTGTGTCTCTGGCTAGAGAGGAGCACCTCACACCAGGGGATCCAGGATGACTGGGTCGTGCTGAATGCAGTTTCACTAATTTCTGTCCAGATTAACATGTGTATCCAAACCAGGAATCTCAGTGGCTGTGCTGTGCTTGGCTACTTCCTCCTTTCTGAACGCAGAGGCCTATGGAAGGCATGTTACTGGCTTGTGTCTCAGTTTCTCTACTGATAATATAAGCAGATTCAGTAGGTTATGTATATTTTCTTCTAATTCTGATTTTAATTTCTAGAGAGGTTTTTTTTTTAACTCAGTTGAGGCTCACTGAAACGAGTATCAGTGGGTCAAAAGGACCTCTTTTCAAGCATTTTCTTAATTTCCTATAGCAATATATACATCGTGAGTCTTCTGTTAGTTACGTTTTCATTTCTTGTTTGTTATTCTCCCTCCAACAAAGTGACCCTAAAATGTCCCATTGTAAAGTACAAGGTTTTCTTTTCTGGCAGATGTTGAGAGATAGTGATCAAGTCAATTATCTAGGTAGAGAACATGTGCCATCATGTATGTGGCATATCACATGGAAACTGTTGAGACCGGATTGAATAGGATACCGATATGTGGAACTGTCTATTTTCTATACTCTGCCCAGCTTCTGAGAAATGTTGTCCTGTCCAAAATTTTCCCTGAGTGTTTCTTCAACCCATTTCCATCTCCAAATATCTTCAGGTAAAACAATTCATTAATTCATCATATGTTTATGAGGTACTATTTCCTGGTATTTGCCTAAAACCTGTGTCTTACTTGGGGTTTCTGTTGCTGAGATGAAATACCATAGCCAAAAGGCAACCTGGGAAGGAAAGGGTTTATTTCACTCATAGATCCACATAAAAGTTCATCACTGAAAGTAGTCAGGACAGGAGCTCAAACAGGGCAGGAACCTGGAGGCAGGAACTGAACAGAGGCCATGGAGGGGGCTGCTTACTTGTTTGTTCACCATGACTTATCCAGTCCGCTTTCTTATAGAACCCAGGAGCATCATCCCAAAGATGGCACCACCCACAATGGGCTATGATTTTCATAATTACTAGTTGAAATGCTTATAGACTTGCCCACAGTCTGATCTTATGGAGGTAATTTCTCAGGTAAGGTTTCTTCCCCTCAGATGGCTCTTGCTTGTGTCAAGTTGACATAAAGCTAGCCAGGACAATCTGCCTATTCAATTCATCTTCATATTTTTCTGTCTTCAGAAGAGCCACTGATTTGAGGGTATTTTAAAAAATTCTACCCCATTGCTGTTAAATCAACTTCTTTTGAACATATACCATGGAAGAAATAAAAACCCTTCTGAGGACTGGTGCTCAGAAGTTTTGAGAAACCAGAGAAGTGCTGATCCGACCCTCAGGGGCACATGAATGAGAAGGAATGCTGTGGTTCATAATGCCTCTAAGAGTGCCTTTCCTGGGTGACGCTCTTAGTAGATGCTTGCTGAATACACAAAGAGACTAACTTAGACCAGAACCTTTATTTTTAAAGCCCGTTGCTGATGGTGATCATCAAACAACTGTATTATTGCCAACATTTTCCAGCTAACACATACAAGCATGACTCTCACTTCATTTGGAAGATTGTATCATGTCTAGCGACAGTACTGTGGGTTAATATCTGAAACCACTTCATTGGTTACAAGGCACAGAAAATAATATAGTTAGCACAGTCTGAGTGCTTGTTTTCGAGAGAGACAGACAGACAGACATTTTCATTCCATTTGTTTTGTTTATTTGTTTCTCATAACAGTATTCCCGTCTTGGCTCCTAAGAAGAAACTTCACTTGTTAGGCTTATTTCACAGTTGATTCCATCCTCTGACTTCCCATTTTCACATTTTTCTTCCAGCCAATCAACTGTATCTGTGGTTTCAAAGCACGTGCCAATGGAGCAGATATCAGGCAGAAAATGCATATATACATCCCAAAGACCTGTATTAAAATCAGTAAGATTGTGCAAGGCAGAAACCCCAGAAAACATTCAAACAGAAGCAAATTGTCAGAAATTAGTTCATTCAGTGCAGCATCAGCGCCTCCGTAAGCCACTCCTTATCTCTTTCGGCCGGTGGGCAGCTTCTAATTGGTCAGAGCCCAAGGAAAGGGAAACAAATGCAAGGAAACCTCGCTGCCTGGCTTTAGACATCAGCAAGACAGCCCTATTGTACATCAACGGACAGCCTTCAAGTTGACAACAGGAAAAGCGTGACTCAGCTCATACAAAGGGGAAGTCCTGTGCTGGCGCAGACAGTGGCTTTGTCCTTTTATTGCTTTGCTTGGACATCTTATGTGAAGATATGCAGGGCTGAGGACTCAGCGTTCTCCGCTGGGACAGTGCACTTAGCATCTAAGGTAGGAGCAGAGCAGAGGAAACAGCAGGAGCACTTCATCTGGCAATGGGAACAGGAAAGGCACAGCAGTGAGACAGAAGCAATAATAACAATAGCAAAACCAAAAAAAAATCCACTCTCCTTTGAATGACAGAGTCTGGAGAACAAATAAAAAATAACTAGTTTTTTCCTCCTATATTTATGTATTTACAATTCCCTCTATAGAAGAGACAGTGGTATCAACCTGCTTATTGATGCAGGCCATTCCATGGTATGTCACTTAACACCGTCTACATGTGATTCACACATTATTGTCATCGGAGTTTGGAAGGATTTTTACTTGAGACTTACAAAGCTGAAGAGAATGTTTTTCTCTCTGGGACCTAAGTACTTACATCTTACATAAAATAGCACCACTGCCAAGTAGGCAAACCTCCGCTGTGGAGTTCACAGCAGAAACACAGGATGTGTCCTCTGTGTGTGTGTGTGTGTGTGTGTGTGTGTGTGTGAGTGTGCAACTGCCTGATGCCACTTTCCTCTGCGTGATGGCCCGAGGCATCTCATCACATCACCTTTTCCAGTTTCTCATTTACGTGAGTCTGCATTCTCTTCTATGTCTGTGGATAATGAGACAATGGTGAAGGTGGTGATTAGGCCCCTGGTTAGACACTGAGTTATTAACAGCAACCAGGAGATTTCTAAAACTCTTCAGATTGGAATTTTACAGGAAAGACATTTACAACAATGGTATCATCATGCATGAAAGCATGACTTCAAAGTTTCTGTCTTTTGAAAACAATGCTAATTTTTGACTAAATTGTCTAGACTCTAGAGTGTGACAAACCTATTTTACTGTTATTATCTTGTAACTCGTGGTTATTCTGTTATAGCTTGTGATCTAAAAATGTCTCTGGAGTTTATTAAAGATAGTGCCCCGCCCTCTTTTTTATTATCTTCATCATTGTATCTTTGATACACAGTGCCTGAAATGTGTCAATCATTCACTTGACATTTTTGTTTCTATCATGCTTAGATCGTTGGAATTTACTAGAGAGAAGAACATTTAGAAAATAGGATGAGCCAGGCATTTTTTTTTTGCTTTAATTTGATTTTTGGCAAGGTCTCACTTTGCTGGCCTGGAATTCTCTACAGGGCTGGCTTCCAACTCATAATGATCTGCCTGCCTCTGCCTCTGCCTCTATCTCTCCAGTGTTAGCATTAAAGGGATGAGCCACCATGTCTCACAACAATGATTGATTTCTGACTTAATTCTACCCACAGGATTTCTGGAGCCTTCCTTAATCTCAGATTCAAGGGAAGTTCCCTATCTCTCACCTGCTCCCCACTCTTCAGGGTGGCAGAGCTTCTCCTTTCTCTGTTCCTCTTCTCGCTCTCTCACATCACAGAACAGTACCCAAATGACCACAACCTTACTCACCAAAGCTATTGTGTGAGTCAAATGTAAATACTCCTGCACAATGGCAAATTTACCATATCTTCTGAGCCTCAAGGTAGCAAGAGCTGCAGATCTTCTATGGAGCTGGAAGGAGAAAGTAATACATGTCCTTCTCAAACATCCATTTGGCCAGCCTCTTTGCTTCCTGCAAGTGTGGTCAGATCTCACCTTGTGAGCAGTACCTTTAACTTGGGCTGTGAACTGCCCACACTACATACAGGAACATCTGACTTCATTATATCTTTCCCCCTTTCCTATGGTACATGTCTTCTAATCAACTAGCCTATTGTCTTGTGTTGATTTTTGTTCATTCTTCTTACTTGGATACACACAAAGCTAAATGCGATCTCATAGGACCCAACAGAGAATTATTACCAAATATAACCCATTTTCATACTCATTTGGCATGTCATTATTAGCAAATGACACATCAAGACCCAGTTCAATTAGATTCAAATCATTAAGATTTTTAAAATGCCTACTTGGACACAGGACTACAATGGGTGAGGAGAGGCAAGGATGGGCAAGCTGTAACCTCTGTCAAGAGTTTCATCTATTGGGAGACAGATGTAGAAAAAGTGTCCTATAGCATAGTTTTATGGATACTAAGCTAGTAATATAAGCTCAGAACAGGTAATAGGAAGCTCCATCAAACAGAATGGTTCTCAGTTCAAGAATCATGAGGAAAAAATGGACTGTAGGAGTGTGCTGATGAGGGCAGAAGCAGTTAGGACACCTCAGTTACATGATCAGCTTTCCCACTCCTACCAGAATATTTTTCTCTTTAGGACTATCTCTTGCCTCCAGTGTTCCAAGCTGAGGCATCATACAGAATATAAATTGGTAACCTGGAGCTTGTCTGTTGAGTCTCTTGAGTTTTGTTTTTCCTTCCCTTTCCCCTACCAGTTGCTGCAGGCTTGGGTTTCATGAGAAGTGTCTGCTCAGTGATTTCAGAATCAGCCTGGTTTCCTCCTAATAGCTTTTCTCACAGATCTCATTTTTCTTCATGCCTTTTCTAGCTGTCTGTTGTGTACTTTCCTGGTATTGCCTCACTCCCAACTTCCTGTACCTTGACTTATCTTTTTTTGGATGAAAAGAAGTAGGCAGATGAGTCACCAGTACAATCATTATGACTTTCTTTGGTGCTCATAATAACTGCAGATTCCTGGCCTCAACTTCTACTTCGGATGACTCATATATTTTTAGGTAGTGGATCAGAGGCTCTTTTTTCTCTGTTCTGGCTGGCTCTGAATGTTATCCAAGGTCTGATGAGTGTTTAGAAGTTATATTGCTAAGAGAAATGATGGGCAGGATGTAGCCAGGCAAAATAGGAAGAGAGCACAAAGACAAAGAAGTTATGCTAGTGAGTAATTCCTTCCTAGGGGAAGTTGTTTAATGGCATCCTATTTTTACTGCTTGGAAAAAGACTGTTGAATGGATCCTTACTTTAAACCTTTAAAAGCCTCCAAAGGCTCCAGTGGGTGAAGGTTTTAATCATGACTCAAGCATCTATCCAATTGTATTCTCTGTGGTTTGAGAAAGTCAGAAACAAATTAGTTATATCTCCCATGAATCCTCTAAGGATTTTTAAGATAGAGGCAGGGAGGCATAAAAGGAGATTATTCAACTTTCCAACTACAATAAGTTAGTAAGACCCTTACATCACATTTGTCCTTTCTATGTCTTTGGACATGGGGCTTCATGTACAGTATTAGATGAAATCAGTAAGCTGTGGACTGAGAAAGAACACAAGGGTTGACTGGTTTCATGGTGGTACAGAATGAAGACTGACTTTCCTATTTGATTTCTACTGCTGTGATAAACACCATGATCAATAGCAACTTGGCGGGGAAGGGTTTATTTCACTTTAAAGTTTACCATCCATTATGAAGAGAAGTCAGGTCAGGAATGCAAGGCAGGAACCTTCAGAAACTGAGACCATGTTTACTGTTTACTCTTCAGACTCCATAAATATATCTTGAAGACCATCTACTTATGGGTGATACCTCCCATAGTGGGTTGGGCCCTCCCATGTCAGTCATTAGCCAAGAATGGAGACATTGTCTTGATTGGGGTTCCCTCTTCTCAGATGTCTCCAGCTTGCATCCAGTTGACAAAAATTAACCAGCAGACTGGCAATCCAGTTTTTATGACTGTGGTGGAAAACATTAAGACCATCAATATCTGCCAAGGAGAAACATTGAAGGGCAAATTAAGCACTTAGCATTTTAAGAATTGCTTCTGGTCAGAAAATAATTACAGATATGCAATAAAGACAAGTCCAGATAAAAAAGACCTATAAATGGGTCACAGTGTTCGATAAATATACATAGGATTGGGAGAGAAAAATAAAGAGTATAGAGAGTTATAAAGTGAAGTAAATGTTTTGTTTTTTTAAAAAGTAAAGTCTTTAAAGAGACAGAGTACAGACAGTCATAGATTAAAAGAAGTAAAAAAATAAGCCACATAAAGTTGGAGTATACGCAGAGAGTCTGGATTATGTATATTATTGTGTGTTCTTTGAATA
Organism: Bramus lutescens; assembly: GCA_001685075.1. Taxonomy (NCBI): domain Eukaryota; kingdom Metazoa; phylum Chordata; class Mammalia; order Rodentia; family Cricetidae; genus Bramus; species Bramus lutescens. Next base: position 117,078 of record LOEQ01002206.1, on the reverse strand, counting down.
TTTGACTGTGAATGAGCTAAGTACAGTAAGAAATTTTATTGTATGGACTGCTAAGCTAAACCAACATATATATCTTAAAGGTATCTTGATTTTAAAATACGGATCTAAGGATATGTGGTTTTGGAAAAGAGATTGTTCTTTTGTTTCCACAGAGGATGAGAACGTGTGAAATCATTCCAGGCTAATGTGGTTTAATGGACAAAGACCCCGTAAAAGGTTGCCGTAAACACCACTCAAAAAATTACTTCGCCCAACTGCTGACTTAGATGAACCTAGCGAACAGGATACACCATGAAAGACCTGATTAACAGCACCCTCAATCAGCAAGAGGTAGTCTAGAGAACTATGTCCAAATTCCCAAATATTGTTTATAAATGTTTCCTCACATTTAAAGGGGGGTAAGCTATAGAGATTTGCATTGGTATGGATCTTGCTTTATTGATACAAAGTTAAGGTCAATTTTGTTATTATATATCTGCTCTTGATTAAGGTATTCTGTTTGTGTAGCTCATTTAAAATGTAATGTATAAAATACGAAATATAGGCTAATAGTCATTTATAATAGTCAAGCTTGTAATCATGTTAGTTAGATTTTCTAGATGTACAGAGATACATTTCAGTTAGATAGGAGTTCTTCAGATCTTTCAGAGACCTTCAGAATATGGCATTTAAAATGTTTTAATAACTTAGACTTTTCATGACAATGAGACACATCAGCTCCTGGCAGTACCAATTACTTCAAGAGGAAGATGGGCATTGAAGAGGCTCCTTATGGAGTTGGTTAGTCAAGAAATTGCTCTTGCCTGGACTGCTTGATGAATTGGACATGCAGGACCCACAGATAAATTACTGTTGAACTTGCCTAAAGGTGAGATGATCCTTCAGGGTTCCTGTTTCACGAAAGTGACTGCAAGACATTTTGTAGGACACACAAAAAAAGTGACTGACAAACTTCTAATGTAGGCATAACTGTCTTTGAAATTTCCTGCTTTGTGCAAAAGTCTGATGGATACTATGGGCCTGTAGGCTGAAGACGGATGCTCCAACATTACAGAAGAACTTTGGGTGACTGTCCAGGCAGCAAGATGTCTCAGTCATTTCTAGAGTTTTCAAGTTGCTTACAATGCGCTTCCTGTTTACTTAGGTAACATTATATCCTTCTGGAGTCTTTGATGGAGTTGAAGAATAGATAGATGGTTATAATTATTGTTTTCCTTGGTTATGATGAAAGATAAAGTAGATATAAATATTTTAACTGTAATTATTGCTTGATACCTGTTTTGTTGTATGTAATTTTTCTATGTCAAAGTTAAAACCTTTTTATTTAAACAGAAAAGAGGTGATGCGGGAATCCCCTCTGTATGCTGTGATTAATAAAGAAACTGCTTTGAGCCTATAGCAGAGGAGGGAAGAACAGAAGTAGGTGGGGAAAATAAACTAAATGTTTGGAGGAAGAAATCAGAGTCAGAAAGAAGCCATGTAGCCCCTCTTGACCTGGTAAGCCACAGCCTCATAGCAATACACAGATTACTAGAAATGGGTTAAATTAAGATGTACTAGTTAGCCAATAAGAAGCTAGAGCTAATGGGCCAAGTAGTGATTTAAATTATATGGTTTCTGTGTGATCGTTTTGGGTCTGAACTGCCGGGCAGCCAGGAAACAAACTAATGGCCTCCTTGCAACATTCTCTTCTATCAGATTCAGTGTATCTGTTTTTATGTTGAGATCTTTGAGGTACTTGGACTTTTTGTGCAGGGTGACAGATATGGATTCATTTGCATTCTTCTACATAACATCTAGTTAGACCAGCACCATTTTTTCAAAATGCTTACTTTTTCCATTGTATAATTTTAGCTTCTGTGTCAAAAATCAAGGGTCCATAGGTGTGTGGATTTACTTCTGTGTCTTTGATTCAATTCTATTGATCAGTCCATCTATTTTTATGCCACTACTATGCAGTTTATTATTATTATTGCTCTGTAGTACAGATTGAAATTGGGAAAAGTGATACTTGCAATTCTTTAATTATGTGAGATTGTTTTAGTAATCCTGGATTTTTTGTTTTTCCATATGATGTTGAGTATTGTTCTTTCAAGGTCTGTAAAGAATTGTGATGGCATTTTTTTTGATGGGGATTGCATTGAATCTGTACATTGCTTTTGGTAAGATGTCCATTTTTACTATGCTAACTTTGTCGATTCATGAGAAGATCTTTCCATCTTCTGAGTATCTTCTCCAATTTCTTTCTTCAAAGACTTGAAGTTTTTGTTATACAGGTCTTTCACTTGCTTGGTTAGAGTTACACTGAGATATTTTATTTGTGGCTATTGTTCACACTTGTTCTTAAGCATTAAATGGGTTGAGGAGAATTTAGTGATCATTTTCTCAAATTTTTTCCTTTTTAAATTATCCTTTTCCTGCTTTGAGAACTTCATACATACATACAACATATTTGAATACAATCCACTCTTATTCTCTCCTCTCTAATCTCCCATATTCCCACCCTGCATTTTTCTTCTAACTTAATGTGTACTTTCAAAAACTAGTTTTTAATTTTTTATTATTAATTTTATTATTATTATTATTAAAAATTTCCAACTCCTGCCCCCCTCCCAATTCCCTC
>LOEQ01002206.1:91519-109737 GCA_001685075.1 Bramus lutescens | reverse complement strand
TGTTATTTCGGGGTATAAGCTAGCCATGCGGGAGCTGGGCGGGACAAAAAGCAGACCTGCTACCCTTTCACTACAGAAATGCCTATAATTCTGCTGTGTAACTGCCTCTCTTAGACAGGGCTGCATAAACAAAATCTGAACAATGACAATATCAATAGACACCTTAGCTCAGAAGGGAGAAAATTCCATAGAGTCCTGCCCCTTACACAAAGTATTACAAGGAACTAATGACTCTGAAGCTGTATGCACACAAACAACAAAAATGGACTCAGTAGGTTATATTTATACATTTGTTCATATGCGTGCATGTAACAATAAGAATAAAATAAAAAGAGGCTATCTATTTGTGGGCGTGTGCACAGGAAGGACTAAAGTGGGGAGGAAAGTAAGGAGGAAGTGATGCAATTATCTTTTATTAACATGAAAAAATGAAATGCTCAGGGATGAATTTATTATCTCTGTTTAATCCAAGAAATTCTCTGAATTTGTAGATTGATGCTTTTCATTAATTTTGGAAAATTCTTTACAGTTAAAATGGTGATTTTAGCATATTTACCGTATTTTCTCAATACTTGTAAGATTCTATGACACTTTATTTGGAAATTTTCCATGTATTTTATGCTACTATCCCTTTTTGGTTAAAACAATTCCTTCTCCATTTGCATATGTATTTTCTTTCTCTTGATGGTTTTCAGTTTCTTTGTTTCTGATTGAATATAGCCTTCTGCTGTCTTTACTTTTATCTTTTGAATATTTTGGTTAAAGTATTTCTTTTGATTCTTTTTTCTGGAGTCAGTATCTCTGATTATTTTTTTCTAGTGTAATCTAGTTTTGTAGATTAATCTCATTATTTTAAATACAATGCTTTATAATTTCATTCTCTGTGGTTTTGTTCTGTTACCTTGCTATTATTATTACTGGAATCCATGGAAAGTACCAAACTAAATAATGGGCACTGTATATGAGAAAGTGTAAGTGCCTAGAACCCATCTTTATAGAAAGGATCAATGCTATCTGTAAACATTTTTACACGTAAAAATATATCACCTAATTTAAGCAGGATATAAGGAGGCTGGAGCTATAGGCCAATAGTTGAGAGTGCTTATTAGTCTGCTGAGGAGCCGGGTGTGATTCCCAGTATTCATGTGGTAGTTCACAACCATGCATTCCAGGGGAACAGAACTTCTGGCTTCCGTGGGCACCAAGCATCATGTGGTGCACAAACAGACATGCAGGCAAAATACCCATACCCATCAAATAAAAAAAATGTTAAAAAAAAGAGTGTCTAGGGCTGAAAATTGGTTCAGCAGGTAAAGGCACTTGCTGTTAAGTCTGATGACCTGAATTTGATCCTGGGATCTGCACAATGGAAGGATAGGAAGGACAGGAAGGATGGGATGGACTCCTGTGGGCTGTCCTCTAACTCCCACATGCACATTGTGACACTTAAGCATGTACATGTGTACACATGTGCATACACACACACACAGAGAAATAAAAAATAATGAATGTAAATAAACGAGGATGTACAAGGTTTTGAAGCTGGATAGTGGTAAGATTTTGTTTGCCCCTGGTTTGCTCCCACAGTCGTGTGTGGTATGTTCATCTGGCTGCTTTCACAAAGCCTTCCTGCTCAGTTAGACCTGAGCCTCAGTGATTGTTTTCCCCACCTCACAAACTGCTCGAGCGTCTGTGCTCCCATTCAGTGGCTTCCTCATGGGCACCTCAGGGAATCCACTGGTTGCTGGAGTCACATCTTTGAGTTGCTCAAGTCATTGAGGTTTTGATTTCTCAGACTCTACTTTCCACATCTCACACTTTCGGTTTTGTTCACTTGATTTGTTCACTTTGATACAAGAACATGCAGAACAAAAGATTGTGTCTCTGCATCTCTTTTTCTCTAGTACCTGCTCCTTCATGTCCTGGTTGCTTTTGCAACACTTTTTTTTGTTGTCAGTTTCTTATAACCAAAGGATAAATCTAATGTAGCTTCTTTATTACACCTGTAATTTTTTTTAATATTCAGTATTATTTTATTGAATACTATGCATGTGAATGTATAAAGTGCACTTTTTATTAAGTAAAATTAGTTAATTTATTAAGAAAATGTGTTAATCACCTACTATTAGGTACTTTTTAAGCATAGAAATTAATCCATAAACAACACTCATATCTGTTCCCATGTATCTTCAGAGGTGGAAGGCAGGAGGAGTGACGAAAAGGAGGGGGAAGGAGAACATGAGGGAACGGTATGGTCCAGATGAGGGAAGGACAGAGATGGAAAGCAAGAGAAGAGATATATTGATTGAGGGAGCCATTATAGGGCTAGCAAGAAACCTGTCACTAAGAAAATTCACAGGAATCCAGAAGAATGACCCCATTAAGGCCCTAAGCAATAGTGGACAGGGTGCCTGAACTGGCCCTGTAATCAGATTGATGACTACCTTAATTGTCATCATAGAATCTCCATCCAGCAACTGACTGAAGCAGATGCAAAGATCCAGAGCTAAGCACTGGGCCGAGCTTCTGGAGACTAGTTGAAGAGGAGCAATAATATGAGCAAAGGGGTCAAGACCATGACGGGGATACCCACAGAAACAGCTGACCTGAGCTAATGGGAGCTCACTGACTCCAGATTTGACAGTGGGGGAACCAGGATAGGACCAAACTGGGCTCTCTGAATGTAAGTGATAGTTGTATGGCTTGGGCGGTCTCTGGGGCCACTGGCAGTGGAACTAAGATTTATCCCTAGTGCTTGAACTGGCTTTTGGATCCCATTCCCTATGGAGGGAATACCTTGCTCAGTCTAGATATAGTTGGGAGGGCCTTGGTCCTGCCTCAAAGTGATGTGCTAGACTTTGTTGACGCCCCATGGGAAGCCTTATCCTCTCTGAGGAGTGAATGGAGGGTTGAGGGGGGAAGGTAGTGGAAGAGGTAAGGAAGGGAGGGAGTGGGAACTGAGATTGGTATGTAAAATGAGAAAAGATTGTTTTTTGAAATAAATTAATTAATTGAAAAAACTCATTTCACCATGGAGAGAGAGAGAGAGAGAGAGAGAGAGAGAACAAACAGTGGAGGTGGGCATGGAGACACATAACGGCAACCCTAGAGCTCTGGAGATGGGGAAGTGGGATAAGATGTTCTGCCATTGGCTGTACTGGTTAGTTCTATTTTTGACATGACATATCTGGAAGAAGGAATCTCAACTGAAAAACTGCTTCCATTGGAAAGGCCCCATGGGCTTGTGCATCTTCTTGGCCGTTAATGGATGCAGAAGGGCCCAACCCATTGTGGGTAGTGCTATCCTTGGGCAGGTAGGCCTGGCCTTTGTAAGAAATGGATCTGAACGTGAGTTTTTGAGGGAGGCAGAGAACAGTATTCTTCCACGGTCTCCAGTCTCTGTTTCTGTTTTTTGGTTTGTTTTTTTTTTTGGTTTGTTTGTTTGTTTTGTTTTGTTTTGTTTTTCAAGATAGGGTTTCCCTGTGTAATAGTCCTAGCTGTCCTGGAACTAACTCTTGTAGACAAGGTTGGCCTCGAACTCACAGGGATTCACCTGCCTCTGCCTCCTGAGTGCTGGTATTAAAGGCATGTGCCACCACCACTTGGCCTTCTGTTCTTGCCGCCAGGCTCCTGCATTGGCTTCTTTGGATGATGGACTTGGAAGTGTAAGATGAAATAAGCCCTTTCTTCCTCGCGTTGCTCTTGGTCAGTGTTTTATCACAGCGATAAAGTAGCAGACTGGAACACGGGCTACATAGCAAGTTTGAGAGAGACCCAAGGCTTCAGCACTGCCAAAGCAATAGCATTTTATTAGTCTATATTTAAAGATGAAGGAATTGAATACACCAAGATTTCTTAGCCTCTTTAGGGTCACAGATTTCTCAGGTTGCCTAGGGTCTAACAAGTGGTTAGCGATCTTGACAGAGCTTGCACCCCCTTCTGCAGCCTGTAGAATGCTGCGTGAAGAGGAGTAGGTGCTTGTTTGAACTCTCCCAAAACTGAGAACTTGGTTATTTACATATTTTAAAATTTTTGGGAGAATCGTCTACATAAACTCTGGGTGCTATTTAAAAATGGGAACTCTCTTTTGTAAATAATTTCATAGACAAATGTCTGGCCTATGCTTGAACGTTCAAATGGATCTACATTGTTTTCAGAACCCAAAGGGGAGGCGAGGGAAAGCGTCCCTAAGGAGCATCATCAGTTTTTGCCTTGAAGGATGTTCATCACTTTGTAGGTGCCTGAGCCTCCACATTGTTCCTGGATCCAATTTCTCTTGAAGTTCAGACTCTGCCATGGCTTCCAGTAATTACTGATGAAAGTCGTGGATGACTTGACTCAGTGTATCCTTCAGGACATGGTTTCAGCTTTTGCCTTTCAGCTCTGCACACAGAAGCACAGGCAAGCAGCTGGATTCTATGTGGCCTTCCACAACTATGACTACATGGCACCAGCATTTCAGTGGCTCACTTAGTCCATAAGTCACATTTTTTGCAGTTGAGTTCTCCTTGGCTCTCTAGACACACACAGTAAATTGTTTTTTAATCTGGCATTTATTCTCACTTGACTCATTTTTAAAGTCTTCTCCATCTTTTTTCTTCTCTTCATTTATAACTCTATTAGCTTGGAGACACCATTCATTTTGTAAGCAGGCTTTAAACACATTTCATCTATCAGGATTAATTTTACTGAGTGCACCACCAAATAAATACATTAAAAACAATTGTAACACTTCATTAATCAAAATGTCAACTTCCATGGGAGTGAAATGTTCCTTACCTTAAAAATCCACTTTCTGTGCTGGTGAGTGCTTGTCTATTTAGCTAAAATATAGAACGTGATATAAAATTCTGTCATTCTATTAGAATCTGTGTGCAAGATTTGAAGAAGTAATCCATTATAATTAAGGCTAATTGATTATTATATGGTCAAATGAGCAACAAATGCACGTGCAAAATCTAAAATGTTAATTATTTGAAAATTGGTTAATCAATTGTGCATTCAAATGCGCATTTGTTTCAGCATGCGACACTTTTACAAGAGATTAGTCTGAAAAAGAATCATTAAAGTCAAACATTTTCAAGCTATCTCTGCTTTCAGAGGAAAGGAAATATTAAGATCAAATGAATCTGAGTTTTAAGAACCAAAGCAGTTTTTGTAATGAATAATCTTCAAAAAATTTATGTGTATGCTTACTTAACATAATAAAACAACGAAATCAGTCCCGATCACTTACTTTATAGGAGATATTTGGCCTGAGTATAATTAAAAAGAAATCTCCCCATATTTAATGGTTTGCCACCTGCATAAAACTCCCATAGGCCAATATTCAGATGAAATTACTATTTCCTTAGAAATAAAACTAGAATCATATAAAGATGAGCTAATTCCCAGCTAGTGATGTGGTTTCTAGAAAATCTTTTCAACCTCTAATTTTTACAAATAACCTATATAAAAAAAGAGAAAGGCTCACTCAGAGATAGTTGGCGTCAGCGGCAATGAAAACCCTAAAGAAGGTAGAAAGAATTCACCAGAAGAGGCAGAAAAAGAGTGGCTGGGAGTATAAGACAAACCCTAGAGAATTGCAGAGTGCTTAAGCCAGGGGGTGGTCACCTTTAGCAGGTCAGCAAGGTAGCAAGGGATGAAGAGGTCTGCTTTTTTGTTTTATTTTGTTTTTTTTTTTATTTGTTTGTTTATATTTTTCAAGACAGGGTTTCTCTATGTAACAGTCCTAGCCATTCTGGAAATACCTCTTGCAGACCAGGGTGGTCTTGAGTTCACAGAGATTCCCCTGCCTCTGCCTTCTGAGTGCTGGGATTAAAGGCATGTGCCACCATCACCACCCGGCCCAAGAGTAGCACTTTTATACGATTGTTGTTAGCAGAATTGAAAAACAGGGGATGAGAATGGGGGGGGGCAGGCAAAAGGACACAAGTTGTGAAAAAGATACACAGCTTTTTGTTTTTCAATTTTGAAGACTCTATCATAGTTTTTCTCTTTTTCATTTTTTATCTGTGGTGGTTAAGTTCATTAAAAAATGTAATTGATAAAAGCAAGATATAAACCCCTAAGTAAAGTCTCATGGTTCCAGAAAAGCCAATCTAACACTACAGAACTTCACAACTATGCATAGAGTTTAGGACAGGGTAGGTATTTGAGTGGCTTCCGTAATCTCTCAGTGTGGTGTTTTATTTGTGAGTTCCTTAAAGTAAACTTACATCAAGGCTGGAGGGATGGCTGAGCAGATAAAAGCAATGTGTTCTCTTGCAGAAGACCTGGGTTTGGGTTCCTAGCATTCATGTGCCAGCTCACAACCATATGTGATTTCAGTTCCAGGGGATTTTGAAATCCTTTTCTGACCTCTCCAGCACACATGTGGTACACATACATACATGAATGTGCACTCTAGTACAAAACTCTAGTACACATGAAACAAACTTATTTTATTTTATTTACTTCTATATAAAAATTAGTGAAATTGTTTGACTTAGCCCTTTGTCCCCTTTGGTTTTTGCTCGTGGATTTTTCAGATTCCTCAGGAACAGGTGTTAACTTGTAATCATTTTGCCAAGTGAGAGTTCTTTGAGCAGATTAGGGGGCTGAGCCTGGGTCCTCGCTATTCTCTAGAGCAGCTTTACTGACCTAGGTTGTGTAATTCCACATCTTATTTTGTGAGAAAAATGTAACTATCTGTAGCAAACATTTTATCGTTGATGCTGTTATCTTTTACAGTTGAATAGTTCCCAACTGACATCACTTCTGAGCCATGATCCTATGGGACCCAAGCAAGTTGAACAGAAGAAGCTTCCTAGAGAAAGGGAAGGCTAGATGCCTAGGACAATGGCCTCCTCTGAGACTGGAAACGCTCTTCAATTGCATTCATGGTTTGATAAGAAGTGATGATTATGTAGGCCAAAGTCTGTGGCACACAGGTACCCTTAGACGTTAAAAGAGAACACTTAACACATGGATTTTTCCTCAAGCGCATTAAGCACATAATGGGTGTCTTAGTTAGGCTTTTTATTGCTGTGAAGAGACACCAGGGCATGACAGCTCTTATATAGGAAAACATTTCATTGGAGCTGGTTTACAGTTCAGAAGTTAGTCCATTATCATCAGGATGGGAGGCATAGTGGGTCCTGTCCTGGAATGTGGTTGTTATACCTAGAGTCACTTCATTGGAGTGACTACTTTGCCCTTTCCAGAAGTGTCAATTGCAAATAGCTTCTTGGTTAGGGATGTAGTGTCCCCGTTCCCTTGTCCCATGCTGTGATTTTGTCTGGTGTGAGCTTGTGCAAGTCTTGGGCACACTGTCCCAATTTCTGTGAGTTCCCATGTGTGGTACCATCTCTTGAGACACAAACTAGCCTATGGTGGCTTGCAGGGGTCATGTATATATCTAGTAGCATTTTAAATCAAATGTAGGCCTTCTTTCTGCATGGCTGTATCAATTTTCAGTGGCAAATGTGTTGAGTTCGGCTTTCTATTTTGCTCCCACCCAGAGAGTGCAACTTTTGAGCATCTTTATCTTTCACGTGCCATGGGTGAAGGTGGAAGGCCTGTGGGAAGAGGAACTGACTTTCTGACACCCAAAGGGCTATATTTTCCCATATTGCTCAACCTGACAGTTTTAAAGCAGGACCAATTCTTAGAAACTAAAGGTAGAAGACTTCACCACACCACTAACGGTTGATGGTAAGTTTGGGTTACCAGGGTTCCTTAGGTAAAATTCTCCCAAGTGCTCCAAAAGCTTATCTGTTATTGTTATGGTTAAAAAGGAAAAGACACAAAACGAAAAGGGATGCTAACAGTGTCCCAGGAACAGGAAGCTCAGTAGACTCTATATGTAAATTTAACAGGCATTTGACTCATACACACACAGGTACAATCAAATCAAATCAGGGAGCAAAGCTCTCAGAGCTCATCAGAGAAGTTTCTCTGTGCAGTGGATGGTGAATCATGTAAAGACTGGTCCAGTTGTCAAGCATCAGCATCAGTGGAGTGCTCAGCCACCAATGGGACATCTATATCAGACCCAGAGCTCATGGCTTGGGACTATCACAGATGAGGGGATGGAAAGACTGTAAGAGCCAAAGGTCAGGAAGGTCAAGAACAAAGTAGTATCTTCTGGATATAATAGGACTGCTGTACTCATGAGCTCACAAGAGCAGTGGTTGCCTGTAGAAGACCTGAACAAGATAAAGCCAGTCAACGCGCTAGATCAGAAGGAGGTGCTCATGCGCTTGACCCAGAACTGGGGAGTTACTGACAGTTCATTGCTTTTGGGAGAGAGTCAGTTTTCTAAGAGTGTGGGCCCTAATAGGTTAACCATGCTTCAGTGGTTGTCCCAATACCCATGAGTATATGGGAGCACAAATTGGACTTGGTCTTTGAGAGAGAGAGNGAGGGAGGGAGGGGAGAGATGAGATAGGGTTCAGTGGGGGACTGAGGGCTCAATAAGATTGAAATACATTGTATATTTTTTGAAGAATTAATGAAACATTGAAAATAATATCTGACAACTGTGGATAGGCTAAGGGTTTAAACACTTAAAATGTTTTAACTAGAAGACAGAAATAAATTCTAGATATTGTTTTTCTTTAGGAAAATGACACAATAAGTCTAGTCCAAGAAAAGCAACAATTGGATATTGTGAAGTGTTGATTACAATGGGGATGATAATATTATTTAACATTTTTGTATAATGCTAGTGGTCAGATATAAGGTGCAATAAAATTTTGGTGGTTTAATGGTTGTTTTTGTAATGTTTTTCTTGATTATAGGTCACACTTCTGCTTTGCTCAAATGTCTCAGAACGTTCTAGGTATACCAGATATCTTGAATAAAATATGAGAGCACATTAATTAGGTAATGTCTATCTTTGGGGAGGATAGGGTGATAATTTTTGTAGACACTAAGAAGAGTGTGTAATCGCTCTGATCTAATCAGTATTTGAATTGTGCTATTAGTCCTTATCTATTATATTAAGTTTATATACGATTTCTTACTAGTTCAGAAATGTTTTGATAGCAAAGGTTATTTGAAAACTGCTTAAATAGGGTTGGAGAGATGTCTCAGTGGTTAAGAGTGCTTACAGCTCTTGCAGAAGACCTAGATTTGATTCCCAGCATGCACAGGGTGTCTCACAACTATCCTATTCTAAGGGATCTCATATTTGCTCTTCTTTCCTTTGCAGGTGCCTGGCATGAATGTGCTGCACAGACATACATGCAGGCACAATGCCAATATGTACAAAAAATTAAAAATAAATATGGCTATAGAAAAAAGAAAGCTGGGTAAATAAACGTGTTTAATGGCATTTCATTTTTATTTTACATATCTGTAATGGGCAAAGAAAACTTAGCCTAGTATCCTTAAAATTATACTTAAACTTATTAAGTATGTCTTTGTCTTAGGGTTTTTATTGCTGTGATGAAGCACCAAAAGGCAACTTAGGGAGGAAAGGGTTTATTTGGCTTACAATTTCGCATTGCTGTTCATCACTGAAGGAAGTCAGAACAGGAACTCCAACAGAAGGATCCTGAAGGCAGGAACTGATGCAGAAATTATGGAGGGGAGCTGCTTACTGGCTTGCTCCCCATGTTTGCTCAGCATGTTTTCTTGTATAACTCAGGCCCACCAGCCCAGGGATGGCAACACCCACCTTGGGCTGGGCCCTTTCCCATTGATCACTAATGGAGAAAAAGCCTTACAGCTGGGTCTCATGGAGACATTTCCTCAATGGAGGCTCCTTCCTCTCTGTTGACTCTAGCTTGTGTCAAGTTGATACACAAAACCAGCCAGTACAGCTGTCGCGTAGTTTATTATCATAATTTATGGTGTCAGTGTGATTCTATTTTGGTAAACCTCATTGGAAATTTTGTTTCTTCTTTCTTTTTGAATCATCTTCTGTTGCCATTATCTGAAATTAAGCGTCTAGATTTATAAGCTAGGTTCAGCAACCTGGATGTTCTTCTATGCGGAACTGTTAACACTGAGGTAGTGAAGTAAAGCACCAAGGAATCGAGGTTGGAGAGATGGTTTAGTGGTTAAGAGCACTTGCTGCTCATTAGGAGGACCTGAGTTTGATTCCCATCTCTCATGTCAGGTGGTTAACATTAGCTTGTAACTCTAGTTTCAGGATATCTGTTACCTCTGACCTTTGAGGATAGCTGCACTCATGTGTAAACATTCATACACATACATGTAATTAAAATAATGAACATAAATCTTATTTTTTTAAAAAAATACCTAAAAGCAAAGAATGACCCAGAGTGGTGGTAAGACGAAGCCTACAGGGAGAGAAGTACAAGGAGACTAGACTGTCATGGGGCATGGCTTCCAGTGGATTTTAATTACCCCCAGCTCTGTATCTTCTGGCAAGATGAGGCACCTTTCTTTCAGTTGTCTTCTCAGAAATCTAGTTTTGTACGTGTAACTAGAAAGAATAGAAAATAACATGTCTAACGGTGGATTTGTTTTTAAAAACTCACAGTTCGCTTTCCATCTGGTGTTAGGGTTTATTCTTCAAGTGGTTTGAAGCAAGCAGGGATGCATGTCTTACAAACACAAGCATCTTTTCTGTTTTTTTTTCATGAAATTTTTAGCCTAATTTAATAATCATAAAGCAAAAGATTGTGTGTTTTAAAGTAGATACTAATCTTTTTAAATAGCAGCTAAATATATTGTCACTGTATTTGAACTGAAGGAGCAAGCTTTGGTTCTTTTAAATCTACAATGAAGACCCAGACTCCTTCCTTCCTTCCTTCCTTCCTTCCTTCCTTCCTTCCTTCCTTCCTTNNTCCTTCCTTCCTTCCTTCCTTCCTTCCTTCCTTCCTTCCTTCCTTTCCTCCCCCCTCCCTCCTTCCTTCCTTCCTTCTTATTTATGTGCACTGGTGTTTTGCATGTATGTGTGAGGGTATTGGAATTCAGTTATACACAGTGGAGTTACATGGAGCTGGAGTTACACAGTTGTAAACTGCCATATGGGTGCTGGGAATCAAACCTGGATCCTCTGGAAGACCAGCCAGTGCTCTTCTCCAGCTGGAAACCCAGACTTTCTGGATAGTCTGCATGGGCGTACTTGTATCGAGGTTATGTGTACTTATATCAAGGCTTTTTCTTTCTTTTTCTACTTTTATTTATTTATTTATTCATTTATTTTGGTCCCACTATGTAGGTTTGGATGGGCAGGAACTCACTATTTAGACCAGCCTTACCTCAAAGTCACAGAGATTTTCTTGCCTCTGTCTCCTGAGCAATGGTATTAAAGGTGTGAGCTACATCACACTTGACTCAATGTGATTTTTTAACATGGAAAAATAGCTAATTAAGTTACTATTATCCCTCAATCATCAACAGAGAATAACCAATAATTGATTTGGGAAGGGATGGAGACCTTTCATAAGCTGGAGCTTTTTTTAATTTTTAAATTGGATCTGTCTCCTGATGATTAACGCAGAAATTCCTCTAGCAATTACAAACTCTCTTATAAATGGCTCTCATAATTTACAGCTTGCCAGGAGCAGCTTCAAAGTCAAACATGTGTGTAATTCACTGACTTGGCTCATTTCCATCACATTTCACACACCCCCATATGCAAAGTTCCTCACTAAGAGAGTGTGTTCCTCTGAGCCATGTAAACTCATGACAGAGGGTGCACCGTGGCTGGCTTCCACAGATCTATTTGGATAGAAAATGGGGATATTTCCAGATAAAGTAATTCCATCGATCAGTTTCACCCTTCATACGTAAGCAGTGATTCCAGTCTTATTCTCCTTACACCAGGTCTTTTTTTCTCTTCTCCACCTTTTCTTTTAACGCTCCCTGAACTAAAGGGGGACAATTTGGGTAATGAATCTGAACTTCTCAGGATGATTAAAAAGAGGCACTGGATATTCATCTCTGCCTTTACAATGATAACCAGGTGTACAGTGGCATTTGGCAATGAGTGGTTGTGGCAAACATTGAAATAGCAGCCCAGAGATTGGAGCCTGGCACAATTTAGGAGTACAGGACAATGGGGGACTGAGTAAGACAAATGAACTATCCCAGCATCATCCTCTCTGCCGAGACACACTGGGGGAGGGACTCTCGCTTTTGTAGGAGGAAAGATGAGAGTTCTTACACACGGAGATACCCACATGGCTTCTACTTTCCCTTCCTTTTCTCATGCCCGGGCACTTGTTGCTGAGGCGAGGAGAGGGTGCTGAGGTTCTGCTCTTGTGACGGATGAGTGGTCAGTTGACGGGACCTTGAACAATGTTGGGGCTCTGGCTATCCCCTAACCCAGGGTGCTCACAGCCAAAGCAAGCCCCTACAGGAAACGAACCAGCGCTAGCCATATTCTTCTCCTGTGCGAAGACTAGATATACGGCCTGGATCTGCGCAGTGACACAGCGCTGGAAGGCCTCACATTCAGGCAGAGAGGGACACCACAGTTCTGACACCCAGTCTATGTGGTTCCTGTTGCTGGCCACCCTGTCTAGTTCTCTGACCATGCAGGTGCACAGAGTGGCTACTATGCTTCTTGCAACCTTGTTTGCCATACTGACTCTGGGTCTGTACCACCACCAAGAATTTCAGCCATTTCATCATTGCTGGTACTAGTGGTGCCAGAGGCCTTTGATTTTACACAACAAAGAAACCTAGCCAGAGGAAACCTGAGCCCAAGAACCCACTATTAGCCAACAAGGGCACCATTTTGATTGCATGAGTAGCCACACAGAGTGGGAACCCCACATTCACTGCTGTCTACATCACATCTTCCTGCATGCCTGGAGCCTCCCCAAGATCCTCTAGGTGGCTAGGGATAGATAGAAATGCATTCAATGAAAAAGCTGTACTGCTTGCTTGTCCACCTTCACTTCTTGCTGGTGAGTGTGGCTATCCTGTCACTACTGGTGCTATTATTCTTCACTGACACCAAATCCCAACTTGTTTGGTCTTCCAGGGTGGGCTAAAGAATGGCATCTCTCTGAACATTTTGTAAACCTTCAGCATGAGATTGGGACTGTTGGGGGATCTAGCACCAGGGGCTGAAGAGCTACTGGGTCATCCTCCTCTCCAACGTGCATATGGTCATTGCTAGACTATCCATACTTTATCCTCTAATCCAGCTGTTCTCAGCCTGTGGGTCTCTAGGGTCATATATCAGGTATCCTACTTAACAGATACTTTCATTATGATTCATAGCAGTGACAAAATTATAGTCATGAAGTAGCCACAAAATAATTTTATGGATGGGGGTGACTACAGCAACGAGGAACTGTATTAAAGGGTCACATGAAGCATGATTAATAAAAACTCAGAGACAAATATTGGGGTTCAACCTGAAGAGTAGAAAACTAAAACAGCCAGCCATGGGCTCTTACCTCGACCTCAGTCTGAAAAGGGTGATCCTGCCTCCAGGAATCTCAGAATGAGACTGTGAACTCTCTTCTCCCATTTTATAATCCTTTATAGGGTTGGGATTAAAGGTGTGTACCACTGGCATTAAAGGTGTGCACTGCCTGGTTTCTATGGCAACTAGTGTGTCTACTGGAATGAAAGGTGTGTGTTACCTCTGCCTGGTCGGTAAGGCTGACAAGTGGGGCTGTTTTACTCTCTGATCTTCAGGCAAACTTTACTTATTAAAATACAAATGAAATGCCACTACAGTTGCAACTTTAGGAAGTTGAGAATTACCT
Organism: Bramus lutescens; assembly: GCA_001685075.1. Classification (NCBI taxonomy): domain Eukaryota; kingdom Metazoa; phylum Chordata; class Mammalia; order Rodentia; family Cricetidae; genus Bramus; species Bramus lutescens. Next base: position 96,049 of record LOEQ01002206.1, on the reverse strand, counting down.
CTTGAAGGTGCCCCAAAATATGCTTTCATAAAACATACTCGTCCTACTAGTTCTGTTTCTTTAGAGAAACCTGCCTAATAAAGACATCAATTAAAAACATAATAGATATGGGAAATTTTAGTAACAGTGAATATTGTGGCAAACAAGCTCCAGGGACCTGCCTTTCTCTGCGTCCACAGTGCTAGTATACAGGGCATCAGCACAATGCCTAGTCTTTTATATGGGCACTGGGGATGGAAACCCAGGTCCTTGTGCTCGGATGACAGGCACTTTCCCCACTGAGCAACCTCCCCAGCCTCTCTGAGCTTGCCATTTTTCCTTGACACAGAGTCTCCCTGTATACCACTGGCTGACCTGGAACTCACTACGAAGACCCAACTGTCCTGGAATGTCCTGCGGTTGTCTCTTTCTGTGTTCTAAGTGCTTGGATTGCAGATGTGGAAACTGTGTCTGGCTAAGCTTGGTGACTTGCTTGTGGCACAAAGGGCTCAGTGGGTAGTTGTATTCATGGCCCTGAGTTATTGCACAGAAAGACAGCAAACACAGCAGTCAAGGCAAAAGGCTCCCGGTGTCTGGGAAATCAGGTAAAAATTCCAAATGTCCTTTCCTGGAGGCATTGCCCACAACAGGCTTAAGTCCATTAGCAATGAGTCAGTTAGTTCTTGCTAGCAGTAGTCAGCCAGAGCAGTACATTAGAAAGACAGTGCCCAGGACTTTGGTTTTAATCTAGGGTTGGATTATGCAATTCCTCTCTGCCTAGCTTCTGAATTCCAGACTCCCAGGAGGAAAGCAAATGTGGAGGATGAAACCGCACTGTCTGCACAGTTGAGGCACAGAGAAACACTTACTGGTTCTAGGGATGGTGGGAGTGCTCTTCAGACACAAGTTCCTAGACGTCCAGGGGCAGCCTTGTGAGCAGGGCTTTAAAAGGGCAGGCACTGGACTTGCTGTCTCAATGCTTCTCTCTGCGGGCATTTTTATGACACATCACATAGATACAGAACACAGTCCCTCTTTTAAAAATTCTCAAGGCCCCACTTTTCATATTAGAAAAATGTCTCAGTCTAGTTTCATACAGCTTCACATAGCCCCACCCCCTTTAAAATACAACAATTCAGGGACAATTGTGAAAGGATGCCAAGGCCTCCCAGTCTTCCATCTCCACTCTCAAGAAAACAAGCTAAGTCTCCATGTTATTTATGTCAGAATAAAAGTGGGCCTTCTGTTGATGTACCCCTCAAGATTGTATACATCTGCTTCAACATGAGAACAAAATTTAAAAAAATATATAAACTCAGCATGGAGAGAACTCATTTTTCGAAATTGAGTTCATGGTGCCTTCAACATTAACACTAGTTTCTTGCCTACTTTCCAGTAATTTAAAACACTATCTCCAGAAAGAAATAATTTATGATCCTCTTATCTATTAGGAGTTTATTACTAATGATTCCTTTTGTACAAGCCATTCCTGAGACTAGAAGGCTGCAGGACTGAAAAATTCTGAGATGCCGTGTGACTTCTCTCTTTGCGCCATTTAAACTTCCTATTGAAACCTGGATATTGTTCAAGGAGTCAAAATGCATACTTTCTAACATTTTGAGGATTTGTCCAGGTTTTCATAAAGTGAACACTTAATATCAAGTTCATTAAGAGTAAGAAATCAAATAGACAAATTACCAGAACCCTTCCTGGGAAAAGAAGCAGATTTACTAAAGTATCTCCTCATCTGTCAAGGATAGGAAGAGCACAGTCTTCACTCTCCGAGTGGTAAGAGATGGTACATTAAGCAAATAGTTTGCATTCCTGCACTGGTTTATAATATTATCTAGATAAATTTCAGCTCTTACTTTACAACGCACTACTTTGGTTGCTATTGTAACCATCCATGCATTTCATCAGGAAACTGGCATTTTCTGCGTGGTGGTTCATTCCTACAATTCCAGCACTTCAGTGCCTGTGGCAAGGGGATCATCTATGAGTTCAAGGCCAGGCTGGCCTGTGTAGTGAGACCCTGTAGGAAAGAAGGAAGGAAGGAAGGAAGGAAGGAAGGAAGGAAGGAAGGAAGGAAGAGAAGAGAAGGGAAGGAAAGGGAAGGAAGGAAAGGAAAGAGAAGAGAATGGAAGGAAGGAAGGAAAAGAAAGAAAAAAAAGAAAGAAAGAAAGGAAGGAAGGAAGAAAGAAAAATAAAGAAAGCATATTTCTTGTATTTGACATTGAATCTTGCTTTAGGTAGTAGAATACTACTGTTGATAGAACAACCAGAGTCTGCCCTATCAACATTAAGAATCTCACTTACAGGCAACAAAATATGTGTGATAAGTAATAACTGATAGTTACAACAGGAGCAAAAGTAACAAGACAATTAAAACATAACTCTTAAGTTAATGACTGTATCATTGGGTTAGACATTAGCTTCAGTGTCTAACCAATTTAATCTTTTATTAAAATGATTTTTTGCTAATCCTTTGAGAATTTCATACATATATACCATGATCATATCCACTCTCAATCTTTTACCTAACTCTTCTCAGATCCACCCCTCATTGCTCCATTCTTTTCCAATTTTGTGTCCTTTGGGGGAAAAGGTTTATTTATTTATTATTTATTTATTTATTTGTTTGTTTGTTTGTTTATTTATTTATTTATTCATTCATTTATTGTACTACACTGAGTCCAATTAGTACTGCCCACATACTTACAGATGTACAGTCATCCACTGGAGAAGATCAACCGACTGGGGTCCACACCCTTAATGAAAACTGATTCTCATTCCCCCAGAACCCACCAACTATCAATAGATCCTCAGCTAGGGATTCATGAGCCCCTCTTCCCCCCAGCTGGAATGCTGGTTGTCTGATTATGTGCAGGCTTTGTGCAGGCAACAACAGCTGCTGAGTTTATGACAGCAGTCCTGTCATGTGCAGAAGACACTGCTTTGCATTGGTCCTCCCTGACGTCTGGCTCTTACAATCTTTTCTGCCCCATTTCTCTTCCACGATAGTCCCTGAGCCCTAAAGTATGGTGGTGTTTTGGTCAGTTCTGAGTGTGTGAAACCTTAGGCGTCTTTAAACTAGTATGAAGGAGATGTGGGCCTTTTTTGTTGTGTAAGAATAGTCACCAATAAAAATAGTCCTATAAATGACTAGCTATATATATGACCACACCAAAGATATGAAGGAAAAAATTCTGTTTTATTTATGTTTTGGGATAAAGAAGAATTACTTTTATTCATGCATCTTTCCTAAGATCTATAAAATGGGACTAACACAATTAATAAATTTTAGACTTTTTTTGAGTCAGAGTTCTCTCTATGTAACTCAGACAATCCTGGAATTCATTATTTAGGTATCTATTACTCCATGGTCTCAAGCTCAGAGATCCTTCTGCCACTGCCTTCTGAGTGCTGGGATTAAAGTTGTGCACCACACCTGCCTCTCTTGAAAATTTTGAAAAAAATAATTCAAAAGCTTTAAGAAAAATTAAAATTTGATATGAGGAAGTGATTTCAAAGCCAACTATGGCTATCCTAGTAAGAAATTATACAGCTCTGCACCATAAAGAAAACAGGGTCTTATAATGACAGGATATAGACACTGGTGTTAACTCCTGGTTCCTGGCTGAGATAACTGAATGCACCTATCTAGCCAGAGACACTAAAAGAGCAAGGAAGTGCTCATAGCCAAGCAGTTGTAGTTTGACTTTTGAGCCTGAGGAACTTAGGCATCTGGAGTGCGTGGGAGGAGACAGTCATTTGACAGAAGGGTCAGGAAGACTGTATTGACTTGGAAGCCAGGTTATCATTCATTTGTCCAGCATCTACTCTATGGAAGGTACTTGTTGAAAGCTGTTAACAAAGGCGGAATCACTTTGACTGCTCAGTGTCTTACTGTCTGTGAATCTAGCCTCTATTCACTCTTCCACGGAAACTGACTCCTTTGTTCTTACCTCCTTACATTTCAGATATCTTCAAGTAAGTCCAGTCATCTAACTTTGAGCTCTTCATTCTCCGCCCACAGTGTTTGATATTCTGCTCTCCTCCTTCTCATAGCCTCACCTCAAACAACTCTTTGCTTCCTGCAACCGGTAGTCCATGCCCATGTTTCTGTCTCTAGAGCCCTTGTGCCCCCAATTTGCCTCTTTTCTAGCTCAGATTCCAACCCCATTCCCCATAGAGACCGCGCGGCAGCCTTGCCTCTTCAGTCAGTTCCCTTGAAATTCAGGGGTTTCCTATGATTCATTTCATCATGGTAAATCGTCACAAATGTCAGGTGGGTTTTGAGTATAGGGTATTTTTTAAGAATTATGTCTTGCTTTGAATTGGGCTGGGATAGTGTGAGCTCTGGCATCCACCAGGAATGAAAAGTTGTGAATATCACCAAGATGTTGACTTTCTCCATGCTATTAAGTCACTGGGCCAGAGGATGCCACGCCTACGCCGGCACCTGCGTGACAGAATGTCTCTAAGGTGGGAGTCGGGGTCAGGTGAGGGGTGAGAGCTTCCCGGAGCGATGCCCCCAGTGGTTTCTTGGCG
>LOEQ01002206.1:65281-86559 GCA_001685075.1 Bramus lutescens | reverse complement strand
TATCTATCTATCTATCTATCTATCTATCTATCTATCTAATCTATCTATATATCTTTTCTTCTCTCATATGTTACAACCTGGCCACGATTTCCCCTCCTTCCATTCCCCCAGTCCCTGAACCCCACCTTCTTTCTTCCCCTGATCAATTTCTCCTCCATTTCACTTCAGAAAAGAGCAGATCTCCCAGGGATATCATCTGAACACTACATAAAAAGTTACAGTAAAACTAGGTGCATACCACCATATCAAGGCTGATGAAGCAAACCTTGGGAAAGGGGTCCCAAGAGCAGGTAAAAGAGTCAAAGACAGCCCCTACTCCCACTATTAGAAGTTCAAATTTCCTACCATGACATATTGGGCATATAGTTTCTATTCAATACACTGCCCTCATTGGTTTTGTCACATACTATTGTCTATGATCCAACCACCCTGACTCTCCTGCTGTCCCCGTGAGTGAACAGCTGCTGAGCTTGCTCTAACTTCTGGCTTTCTCAAGCTTGTTTCTTTTCCCAGAGTATTTTACTCATTAGTTTTGGTGCTAGAACAAAACATTTTTAAAGCATTCTTTAGATCTTGCTCGCTTGTATGTATTGTGGGAAACTCAAGCCTGCTGTGTTTGGTGTAATCATTCTTGTATTTCGTTGCATACGCTTCTGCCTCCTGCATCTCAGGCTCCTCTTAGCTCCTACTCCCATGTTAATTCCCACATATCCTCTTTGTTGTACTCTACAGGACCCAATGAATACAAAGTATGCAGTAGATACATAAATAAACAGATGTCTGCTGGTGTCTTGGTTATGAAGAACAAAACTGGCTTCCAGTACTAGGCAATGGCCCCAGAGGTCACACAGCCAAGTCTGGGACAAGGATGACAAGGAATCCCTTTGGTTATATTGAGAAGTAGGGGACAGAAGAATTAAAGACCCAGTTTTGGTGGATAAAGAGATATAAAGAGCCGAGAAGATTTATGTAAGCATTTTATTTTCTCTACTGCCATTTGACTAGAACCAGATAGTTGCTCATCCATAATTTGTCTTATTCCAAGTTACTGACAAAATTACTAATAATTATTAATAATGTCTGTAGTGAACACTGATGATTTTTCTCTAATGTAGAACAGTTTATGAAACAAAATGTATAAATGTGTTAGTGATTGACTGACACATTGAATTGGTGTGCTGTGAATACCACACCAGTGCTGTCTTTTCCCGGCTAGAACCATCCACAGCAATCGTTCACATTGTTCCCTCTCTACCAAATTCTATGTTTGGATGTAAATATTAATAAATACACTTATAGGACTTAAATATTATGTAATTAGATAAAATTTAAATATATATTGCATTTAAATGTATGTACAAAGATATTTTTTAGTTGTGCGGATGACCCATGGAGTGAAGACAAAGCATTTGTCCTATTGCATGCTTCTTGTCATTGTATTATTGCAGCTTAGAGGCATTAAAGATACTTAGTCATACTTCCAGGGATTCTGCCAAATTTCTCTTGAGTTGTAATGTAGTATTGAATTCCTCTTGAATTTCTTTCTTGTATGATTTGATGGTGATAGTGAGAATGTACCTATTCCAACTTTTATTTTACCCCATCTGAAAAGAAGTCCTGTTACATCTCAAGGCAGAGTATATGTTCATTGGCCCATTATATTTTATCATGTGTTCCTCACTGAGATGATGACCAAGCAGCAGGAAGAATACTGTTTGCTGGATTGCCACTGAATTCTCTCATGTGTAATGCAGGGACTAGCAAATAGCAAACTTGAATGTTTGTTTAAGTCCCTGGACAAATGCATCGACTGAAAAATTTCATGGTGGTGTGTTCAGGTTTTTGTCTAGAGAAAAAAAAAACTCCAGTCTTCTAGATAGGAAGATATTGTCTCCTTGCCATGGGAGAGCCGTGGGCAAGGACTGGAAGCTTCATTTCCAGCATATCTGGAATGGTAGGACTACAAGGCAACCACTGCTTGAGAACCTAGCTGCAGGCTCACTGCAGACGGTTCTTTGTAAGTGGATGACTGCGGCCAGTGGGAACTTTTGCTGATGATCTCAGAGCCCACTTATAGCAGGTGATTCCTGGGAGACACATCAGCAGCCAGGCAGTGCTGCCAACAATGATTTCACCCGCCTGCCAACAGCTGCTATGAGAAAAGCGACTTCTCTTCCAAATCTTATGAATGCCTCCTTGGCACAATCTCTCCTCGGATGATACTGAGACGGGATTCTGGGAAATGCAGTTCTTTACTGTAGATAAATATGATGGTAATGACAGTTGATAAGCTGCAACTCAGCACCTAAGACGGTTAGTTGGGAATTTTTAAAAGATATTCTTTTATTTATTTATTTTCTACAGAGTCTTACTATATAGCCTTGGCTGGACTGGAACTTCTTGTATCTAGACTGGGCTGGACTTAAACTCACAGAAATCCACCTATCTCTGGCTCCTGAATGCTGGGATTAAAGGCTTGTACTAACACACCAGGTTAGGAGGGAGATTTTGGAGTAATAATCAATTAATCTTTGCTTCCCTGAAGAGAGAAAAGTGCCAATCTATTTTTCCTCCCTTCTTCCCTCCCTGCCACTTTTCCTCCTTCTATACCTTCTCTCCATCTCTCCCTCCATCTTCTCTTTTGCTTGTTTTCTTCCTTGTCATCATCATGATTATCATTCTAACTTAGAAAATATTAAGCTGTAGTTACAGACTTGGTGAGCTGCCATGTGGTTCAGGGAACTGAAGCTAAAAGATAGCAAGTGTCTTTTGCTGCTGAACCATTTCTTCAGCCTTTGTGATTTAAAAATTTCTGAGCCAGGCTGCTATAGCTCATAGCCCAGGAAACCCCAGTATTCCTAACTCCACTTCCAGTGTGTTGGAATTATAGGCACACATTACCACACCTGACTCAAAGGAGTTGTTTTTATTTAAAAAAAAATCTATCTCCAATGACTAATGCTTATGCAGGAGATGGTTAGCTGAAGGAGACTGTTCCACTTCCCTTCTGTAGTACAGTATTGTTTCTGAGGTGTAGTTACATGGCTACTCTTGCAGCTCCCTACATCTAGGTTGACCTTATGATGAGTTCTTGACAATGCACTGTGCAGTGAATGACACATCATCATTCTGAGAAGAGGTGGTAAAGTGTCAGGTGATCAGTTTTCCAAGATTCTCTTCCGGCCTGTTGGGAGGTTGAGTGTAGGACATCCAGTAGCCGACTCTGAAGGAATCCTCAGATGTCACAGAAGCAGTCACAGAAGCATCTGGATTACATCATCACTTGGGCAAAAGGTGCTCATCAAAGGATTCTGTATAGAAAATAAATCTTCAAGTATACAAGCAACAAACCATGGGGATTGCTTGTTAACGTAGTTGGCCAAATCTAAGTTCGTATGAGCTATTTGATAGTAAATGCATAAAATCAGGCAACTTCCATGGTGCCATCACAATAACTAAATTGTGGAACCAACCGAGGTGTCTGTCAACAGATGGTGGATAAAGAGAACATAGTGAATATTTACAAGGGGATTTTTTCAGCTATAAATAATAAGATTATGTCCTCTGTAGGAAAGTGGATGAAACTGGAGATTGCCATTTTAAGTGAATCAAGTCAGATTCAGAAACACAAATATCTGCTTTCTCATTTGTGAATCCTAGACTTGATATAGATACATAAAATCTGATATGGGTATATAGTATGAAATTGAAGAAAACTGTTTAGGAGTGGACAGGGCTATCAGGATGGAGGGGAAGAGAGAAAGAGGAGTAGAGGGATGTGGAGGAGGGTTCTTAGAGTACATGCTATACCTGCATGAAAATGTCTTTTTGAAACCCAGCATTATGCACAAGAAATGTACACACATAAAAACATTAAGAGAAAGACTTGTAGTGTCTCTGCTTAGGGATGAGTACCCTTGGGGGAAAGACTCCATTCTTACAGGCTGTAGGTACATTCTTTTTCTAAAAAATCTTCTCTCATATATTACATCCCAACCTCAGTTTTCCCTCCCCCAGTCTCTCCCCTCTTCCTCCCTTCTCCCCCAGATCTATTCCTACTCCATCTCTTCTTAGAAAACAGTATTCCTTCCAAGCACATAAAACAAACATGACTTAACAAGCTACGAAAAGACCAGGCACATATCATTCTATCAAGGCTGGATGAGGAAACTCAGTTGGAGGAAAAGGGTCCTACAAGCAGGCAAAAGCAACCCTTGCCCCTGCTTCCACTGTTAGGAATCCCCTAAGAATACAAAGCTACAACATACATGCAGAAGACCTAGGTCAAACTCCTGTAAATTCTCTCATCTCTGGGAGTCCCCATGAATCCCGGTCAATTGATTCTGTGGGCTGTGTTCTCTTGGTGTCCCTGATGCCTCTGGTTCCTCTGATCCTTCCTCCCCTTCCTCCACAGGACTCCCTGAGCTCCCCCTAATGCTTGGCTGTGGAACTCTGTATCTGCTCCCATCAGTTTCTGAATGAAGTCTCTGGTCTTTCTGATGATGAGTATGCTAGGCTCCTGTTTCAGAGTTTTCTGGGCGTCTGTAGGTCAAAGATTTTGTGGCTGTGTTAGTGTCCCAGTCCCAGGCCTTGTGTGGTTGCGGATGACTGGTTTAAGCTTCATGTCCCCCATTACTAGGAGTCTTTGCTAGGCTCACTCACATCTATTCCACCGAGTTTCCATTGCACTAGGTTTCTCCTTCACCCCGGAATGCCCCCAGTTCCAGTTGTCTCTCCTAGCAGTCTCTTCTTCCTTCCTACCCCTACCTGATCACACCTGTTCCTATCCCCATCTACCCCCAGTCTACCCTCAATGTCTATTCTATTTCCTCTTCCCAGAGAGAGATCCACCCATTCCCCATTGTGCCCTTCTTGTTACTTAGCCTCTCTGGGTCTCTGGATTGTAGCGTGATTATCATTTACTTTACAATTAACATGCACTTGTAAGTGAGTGCATACCATGTTTGTCTTTCTGGGTCTGGATTACCTCCTCACTCAGGATAACTTTTAGTAGCTGCATCCATTTGTCTGCAGATTTCATGATGTCATTGTTTTTAACAGCGGACTAATTCTCCATTGTGTAAAAGTGCCACGTTTTCTTTATGCATTATTCGGTTGAGGGATTTTAGGTTGTTTCCAGTTTCTGGATATTACGAATAAAGCTGCTATGAACATAGTTGAGCAAGTGTCTTTGTGGTAGGGTGGAGTGTCTTTTGGGTACATGCCCAAAGTAGTTTTCATTTGCAATTCCCTGATGGCTAAGAATGTTAAATATTTTGTGGGTACGTCCTTAAGAACTGCTTGCATGGCCATAAAATGTTGCTCAAAAGCTTATCAGGCAACTATGACAATACTGTCAAAAATCAAAAACTGTAGCACAACTTTCTGATGTAAACCTGAGAGTAATCATTAAAGAAGTTAATAGGAGCATATTCACCTAGCATGTAATCTGATTAAAACATAGAACTCTGGGTACTATTGTTTTTTAGAACTTTGTAATTACAGTTTGACAAGTTGAATAAAATAAACAAGAGTCCCTGGAGTCTGTGTTACACTTAAAACTTCATTGTAATCTTGTGGCAAGATCAGTGATAGGAAATTAGCCAACTCTGTTCTAATATGCTTTAAGTTCTTCTAGCAAGTCTCTTTAGTCCTAGTAACAGAGACAAAACTGACAGCTATCAGCAAAGCAGCAGGCGCTATGCTAAATGCTTTGTAAGTCCCGTCAGACCATTTCCTTCACAAGCGATACAACTGTCACCATCCCAGCCTCACCAGGAAGACGTTAGTTGCTCAAGAAATAGTCTCGATGTCACAGAGATATTTAATATTTTGATCTATATAGATTATTTATAGATATAAAGAATCTATGGATTTGCTGGTATTTAGAAAATCAATAAGAAAAGTCTTTATATATGTTTTTTTTTCACCAGATCCCACTAAGTATCATGAGAAGAGAGTGAGTCATTTCTCCACATACTCCATCACAAGTGCCTCTGATTTCAAATTCACTCATTTTACATTTATCTCTCTAGTGTTATATGGTACTTAGCAATCAGTTTCTCTCTCTCTTTCCACTACTTTTAAAACCAAAGACCATTTAATTAGGTATGATTTTATGAGATAACACTGGTTTCTCAGGCCTTCTCAGTACTTAGTACAACAAAAGGATTTTCTCAAAGGAATTTCGCTTGCAATGATGGTAAGCTTCAATTGAATGCTTCTCAGGTTAAGCCTCCAAAAATATTAATATGAACTCAGCTTGGAGAATTAGTAAAGATTTTTTTGTTTTTCTGATTTTTTTATTGATTGATTTTTTGGATTTTTGAGACAAGGTTCCTCTGTAGCTTTTGGTGCTTGTCCTGGAACTAGTTTTTGTAGACTAGGCTGGCCTCAAACTCACAGAGATCCACCTGCCTCTACCTTCTTTCTGATTTTTAAAATGTGTATGGGTATTTTTGTCTGCATGTCTGTCCATGCACCATGTGTGTGCCTAGTGCTGGGGGAGGCCAGAAGTGAGTGTCAGATCCCTGGACCTGGAGTCGCTGGCAGTTGTGAGTCAATGTGGATTCTGGGATTTGGACTTTGGTCCTCTGAAAGAGAAGCCAGTGCTCTTAATCACCAAGTCTTTCTTATAGCTCAATGAAATACTTCTTTATTCTCTCTGGAACTTTCTTACTTGCTTTGTAGACCAAGATGGCCTCAAACTCACAGAGATCCATCTGCCTTTGCCTCCCAGGTACTGGAATTAAAGGCATGTCCCTACTCCTGGAAGCAGTTTCTGTCATAACTTGTGTGTCATAATTATTTATCAAGTGTCTGTTATTTCTACATGCCATCAGAAACTAATACTTTAAATATATTTTTATTATTTGAGAATTTCAAACATGCCTATAATGTATTTTGACCATAACCAATCTCACTTCGCCCCTAATGCCTCTGAGATTATACCCTGTATTTGGTTGTTTATTTTACACTTTTGGCTCTTTGGGAGGCCCGTCATCCTGCTGCCAAATAAATCACACATGGAGGCTTTTTCTTTATGAATGCCTGGCCCTAGTTTGTCTTATTTGTAAGCAGCTTTTTTTTTTTAACTTAGAGTATCCTAGCTACCCTTTGCCTCTGGGCCTTTTCCTTTTCTTACTTCTGTATATCTTGCTTTCCCTCTTACTCTGTGGCAGGCTGGGTGGCTTTGTAGCAGGGTGGCTGGGTCCTAGCATCCTCCTTCTTCTCTTGCTCCTAGATCTCCTTTCTTCCCAGGTTTCTCTTTCTTTTTATTCTCTCTGCCTGCCAGCCCTGCCTAAACTTTCTCCTGCCTTGCTATTTGTTGTTCAGCTCTTTATTGATGTCAGCCATTTTGTGCTGACTCATAGCTCCCTGAATGCCCAGTGTCAGTCATGTTTTATTTAGTTGACTTTGTATCAGATAACATATCAGTGCATGGTGTCTAAACATAAACTGGCCCTTACTACCCTTGTTCCTAGTAGCAAGCAACCTTAGTAAAATGCAGCGAGGCCACAAAACCTCAAAATAGACATGAAAATAGGAGAGGGCTTGTGAGGAAGAAGAGGGGGCTTAAAAAGAGGTAGATGAGAAGAGGAAGACAGGTGGAACATGGTCAAAGTACATTACATATATCCATGAAATTCTGAAGGAATAAGTAAATGCAAAAGAGTACAGATTAGTTTAAGCTAATCTGACTTTACAACTGTGAGTCAGATATCATCATTTTTATTCTCTAGGTGAAAGAGGTGTGGTGTGGGAAGTCCCTCTGTATATGTGTTGCTTTTATTGGTTAATTAATAAAGAAACTGTTTTGGCCTGTGATAGGGCAGGGTAGAGCTAGGCAAGAAAACTAAACTGAATGCTGGGAGAAAGAAGGAGGAGTCAGTGAGAGGCCATGTAGCCCTGCTGGAAAGAGACACTGAACAGAATCTTTCTAGTAAGCCACAGCCACATGGTGATAGACAGATTAACAGAAATGAATTAACCAAAGATATAAGAGCTAGCTAGCAATATTCTTAAGTGATTGGCCAAGCAGTGATTTAAATAATATAGTTTCTGTGTGATTATTTTGGGTCTAGGCAGCCAGGAACAAAAGAACAGCCTCCCCCTACAGAAGTATGGCTAAAAACTTTGTTCATGGACACAAATCTAATTATTGTCAGAATCAGATTAAAACCTGAACTAAGGTTCGGCTGTCACTACGCCATGCTGCCTCTCCCAACTCATAAAGTGAAATACTGACCTGAACTATGGTCTGGTTTACTACAGTGCAAGCAAAGAAAAGTGCTCAGCCATGTAACGAAAGGACTCCACTGTAATTCTGTGGACTGTCAAATACTCACGTGGTTCCCTGCCTCTGTGCCCTCCTCTGTGAACCGTCCTGTTTCTGTCATCCAGGATTCTCTCCTCATTGGCAACAATCAAGTTATACTTTCTTGTGTGTTGGCAATACAAAGTGCTGAGTAGATCCATGCTGTCTTACTGAGACTTCCAAGGTTCCTCTCATGAAGGTGACTTCCTTAGATTGAGCCTTGACTGGAGGAAGTCCTCATCTGGATGATCAGAGGGGAAGAACCAATAGACACTGCAACCAGTTAGCAGATAAATGGTAGAAGGGAGCATTCTTCTCTTGGGAGTCTACTGACAACTGCTAAGAAAAGTTATGACATCCAGTTCCAATTACTAATAGTATCGATCCTGTTAGTATAACTGTTTTGTATTTAAAATTTTATAGAACACAAAAGGGGACAAAGAAGCTGAAGAGGATATGCTTTTATTTCCTACATGGCGGCTGCTTTAACTCTACAGTGATGTCAAAGAACGTCCCTGAGAAAATTGCTATGTCCAGCCGGTGCACCTGAGCACTGATGAACTATCATGTTGTTTTTTTTTTTTGTTAGGGATTCTGCATATTTAAACCACATGGGAATCTTTAAAAATCCCACTGCCATTTGGATTTCTCTGTTGAGAATTTTCTGTTTTAAAAATCCCATTTTAAAAATTGAATTATTTGATGTTTTGATTCTAGTTCCTTGAGTTCTTTATATATTTGGAAATCAGCTCTCTGTCAGATGTGGGGATGGTGAAAGCCTTTTCCCATTCTGTGGGCTGTCATTTTGTTCTATTAACGGTGTCCTTTGCTTTATAGAATCTTCTCCATTTAGGAGGTCCCATTTAGGGATGGTTGATCTTAGTATCTGTGCTACTGGTGTTCTGTACAGGAAGTCATCTTTTGTGCCAATGCATTCTAGTCTGCTTCTCACTTTCTCTTCTATCAGGGTCAGTGTGTTTGATTTTATGTTGAGGTCCTTGATCCACTTGGACTTGAGTATTGTTCAGGGTAACAGATACAGATCTATTTGCATTCTTCTACATGCTGACATCCATACCAGTGCCATTTGTTGAGGATGCTTTCTTTTTAATATGGTATAATTTTGATTTCTTTGTCAAAAATCATGTGTACATAGGTGTGTGAATTTACATCTGGGTCTTCAAAAAAAAAACATTCAACATCCTTAGCCATCAGGGAAATGCAAATTAAAATTACTCAGATTCCACCTTATACCTGTCAGAATGGCTAAAATCAGAAACACACGTGACAGCTCATTCTGGAGAGGATGTGGAACAAAAAGAACACTCCTCTTTTGCTGGTGGTAGTGCAAACTTCTACAGCCACTATGGAAATCAATATCGTGGTTTTTCAGAAAATTGGGAATTGAGCTACCTCAACAATCAAGCTATACTCAAAGGATGTTGAATCATTCCACAAGGACACTTACTTGTTCAACTACATTCATAACAGCTTTGTTCATGAACCTGGAAACAACCTAAATGTCTGTCAACTGAGGAATAGATAAAGGAAATGTAGTACATTTACACAATGAAGTATTACTCAGCTGTTAACAACATCATGAAATTTGATAGCAAATGGATAAAACTAGAGAAAATCATCCTGAGAAGGGAATCCAGACCCAGAAATTCAAACATGATATATACTCACTTATAAGTGGATATTAACTGTAAAGTAAAGGGCAACCATGCTACACTCCACCAACCCAGGTAACAAGGAGAGCCCAAAGGAAACACTTGGATCTCCCCCGGAAGGAGAAATAGAAGAGATCTCGTGGATGGACTGGGGATTGGTGGCGATGAGAAAATGAGGGATCAGGTGGGGTTGGGTTGGGTTGTGGGGAGTTACTGAAAGAGCTGACTTGAAAAGCAGGACAAAAAGAGACATTTTTGGATCTGGTACAAGCCTGGTGCAAGGGAAACTCCTGAGAATATACAAGGGTGATCTCAGGTAAGGTTCCTAGCAATAATGGATATGTATCCTGAACTGGTCATCTCTTGTGAGCAGATGATCTTCTACCTACAATCTGTTCTGCCTATGGTGTGGGCTGTAAGTGTGGCACAGATATTATGGGAGTGGCCCAACCAATGACTGGCCCAGCCTGAGACCTATGTCATGACAGTGAGCCCACCCCTGACACTGCCTGGACCATCAGGACCCAGAGGCTGGATGTCCCAGATACCTAGGATAGAGCCAAATACAACCAGAGAAAAAGTGTTAATGGCTAATGATATTCTGCCATAATCACAGATTGGTACCTAGACCAACAGAGAGGCTTCATGTAGCAACCAATGGAAACAGATGCAGAGACCCATAGTCAAATATTAGGTTGAGCTCAGGGAATCCTGCTTAACAAAAGGGAGGAAGGATTATAGGAGCCAGAGGGGTCAAGGACATCACAAGAAAACCCACAGAATCAACTAACCTGGACCCATAGGACCTCAGAGATTGAACTGACAACCAGGGAGCCTTCCTGCATGAGACTGACATAGGCCCTCTGCATATATGTGACAGCTGTGTAGCTTGGTCTTCATATGGGACTCCTAACAGTAGGAGCAGGGGCTGTCTCTGACTCTTGCTGTCTTTTGGGACCCTATTCCTCATACTGCATAGCCTTGTCCAGTATTAATACAAGGCAAAGGATTTATTCTTACTACAAATTGATATGCAACAACATGTTTTGTTGCTATCCGTGGGAGGCCTTCCCTTTTCTGAATAGAAACAGTGGAGGAGTAAATAAGGGGGGAGAGGGGAGGTGGAGAGGGACTGGGGGAAGAGGAGGGGGGAACTGAGTTTGGGATGGAAAATAAGTAAGGAAAGAAAGGAAGGAAGGAAGGAAGGAAAGTTCTTTCTTTCTTTCTTTCTTTCTAAGAAAGAAAGAAAGAAAGAAAGACAGACAGACAGACAGACAGACAGACATTCCACTGCCTGGGATTTCCTAACAGAGGATTCTGCTTTGATTGTTTGGGCATGAGGGGTTTTCAAACACCCTCTGTCACTGTACTGTGTAGCTTAAAGTGACACTAGCCCACTCAAGCATGTGTCTCTAGCAGGCCTTGCCCTTCTCCCCAATTCTATCTGCCTTGCTAAAAACTGTTAGATTACATTTCTGAAGCTAACCCCCAAGTACATTTCCTTATTGGCCACTCTCCTCCTGAGGTTGACTACCAAGGTCCAGCTATGAAAGTATTGAGATCCAGCAATCAAAAGTCACCTTTGACTCACCTAATTAACATGCCCAGTTAAAGTTAAACACCTCATCCTAACTCAGGGTTTCCATTTGTACCTTTATACATCTCTGTTTTCTTATGTGCCACATCTGTCTCCTCTCTTTCTAGAGGCAGTCCTTTGTACTCCTGGGACAAATGCCCTTTTCCTTTTCCCTTGCCACTTTTCTCCCTTCTTCCCTGTGCCCTCCCTTTCTCCCTCTTTGTCTAGCTCCTGCATTTGTCCACTATCCCTGCCCTCTTACCCTTTGGGGCAAATAAATCACCTTTTTGCTGATAACTTGGTCTTGGAATGTCTTGAGCCAATACGGAGGTTCTCGCACATAGCCAGCAATGAGCAGACTGATCAGTTAGGCCACCACGGGAACCTGTGCTTTCCAGTGGGAAACCCTGAGTTCACGAGATAGCAAGACTTTGGCCAGCTGTTCTTGTTCATTCCTCTTACAGCCTCCTTTTCCCTATTCTACTTTTCTTCTTTCTTTTCACAAGGGGCTCAAAGCTTTCTAATAGGAAGGCAAGTTGGCTTTGAAGAAAGAGTGGTCTAGGAAAAGGAGATTGCTTACGCTATTTTACTCTCTAAAAATTCATTCCTCAATGTGACTTCCTAGAATGGCAAACTAGAGCCGGTGGGGGCTGAATTAGAGAGCAAGGGAATACAGTGCAATGGAAATATTAACTTGGAATTGAAAAAGTTGGCTTTGTTTCTGGCTTTCCTTCCTACAAGACTATGTGGTTGGCTTTATTAGTAGAATAATAATTTAAAAAATTGTTTGGTCCCTGAAGTGTCCTGTGGCTGAAGTAACTGGAGAAGAGAGAATGTGTAACCAAAGGTAAAGTAAACAGGGCTGGGAAGGCTCCAGGCCCCTCTTTGACTTATGGCTAGTGTAAAGGAAGCTGGCAGAATCTCATTTCCCCAACATTGCCCTGGGCTCAGCAGATGCTGCAGGGCTTCATGAAGGATGTTCTGGTCGCAGTGTGGAATTGTAGTTTTCCGTGTACCTCTCTCTGCTCAAACTTTGACCTGCTCCTTAGATGTTCTCCTCTGTGAGTATGGCTTCCTTCCCTTCCCCTTTTTGAAAACAGACCCCATTAGTAGGCCATTCATCCCCCCTTTATCCACTGGGTTTTCTCCTCCCTCTGCATGGTTCTCTCTCCTGCTTGGGAATGTCAGTTGTTTTACTCAATGTTTTCTGGTACCCACCTAAATCTAACTGGCCCTGATGGGCTATGCTAATTTGGCTTAATGGAACCAAGAGCTCTGTCTCCTAGTTTGAGGTGAGGTGATATACTAGAGTTGAAAAGGGCAATAGTACAGTCCATTAAGACTTAGTGGTCATAGATATATCTGTCTCATCATCTCTGATGGGTCGGGATGTAAGGATGATGCCTTTAAGGGTAACTGTAGTGGCATTTCATTTGTATTTTAATATATAAAGCTTTTTTGAAGATCAGAAAAGTAAAATAGCCACACTGACCAAACTTACGGACCAGGCAGCAATGACACACACGTTTAATTTTAGTAGCCACACTAGCTTGCCATAGAAACTGGGGGTGGGGGAGTAGTGGTACACACCCTTAATCCCAGAACTAAAGAGATTATAAAATGGGAGGAGACAGCAATCTGTCTCAGTCTTGTTCTGAGATTTCCTGGAGGCAGGTTCACCATTTTGGACTGAGGTCGAGGTAAGAGGCAGTGGCTGACTGCTTGGCTTTTCTGGTCTTCAGGTAACATTCCTTTTCTTCTAGTCTTTCTAGATTTATTTAGGAGAAAGTTGTTCTGGAAGACTGGACTTTCTTCTTTGTGTAAAGTCTATGTTTCTCTGGCTGGCTCCAATTTGTGATGTAGCCATGGATGTCCTTGACTTCACAATTCTTTCTGCTTCAACCTCCCAGGTTCTGAGATTGTAGGCATGAACTACACCTCCCTCCACTGGGTCTATTTTCAACACTGAGTTTGTAGTATAGAATCAGAACAGCAGCAGTGTTTCAGAGATTTGGACCTTCAAGAATGCCAGGATGAAATCCAAGAACACATCAAAAAACCAGCTACCATGATCAAGTAGGCTTCATCCCAGAGATGGTTAAACATATAAAATTCAGGAAATGTAATTCACCATATAAAAAAACTAAGAGAAAAAAAAACCTACACACAATCATCTCATTAGCTACAGAAGAAACCTTTGACAAAATCCAACATCACTTTATGGCAAAAGACTTGAGAGACTAGAGATACAAAGGACATACCTCAGCATAATAAAGACAAATTATAGTAAGCCTATAGCCAACATAAAATTTAATGGATATAAGCTCAAAAAATTCTACTAAAATCAGAAACATGACAAAGTTGTCCACTCTCTCTGTATCTATATAATATAGTATTTGAAGTTTTAGCTACAGCAATAAGACAACTGAAGGAGATCAAAGAATTCAAATTAAAAAGGAAAAGGTCAAAGTGTCATTATTTTCACATGACATGATAGTATACAGAAGTGACCCTAAAAACTCCATCATGGAACGCCTACAACTGATAAAAAAAAAAACCTTTCAGCAAAGTGGATACACAAGATTAACTAAAAAAATAAAGTCAGTAGCCCTTGAATATACAAATGGCAAACAAATCAGGTAAACAACACCTTTCACAATAGTCTCAAATAATGTAAAAATATCTTGGAGTTATTCTAACCAAGCAAGTAAAAGACTTGCACAATAAAACCTTCCAATCTTTGAAGAAAGAAATTGAAGAAGATATCAGAAGATAGAAAGACCTTCCATGCTCATGAATCAGTAGGATTAACATAGTGAAAATGGTCATCCTACCAAAAGCAATCTACAGATTCAATACGATCCCCATGACAATTATACAATATTTTACAGAACTGAAAGAACAATATTCATCTTTATATGGAAAAACAAAACAAAACAAAAACCCAGGATAGCTAAAGCAATCCTGCTAAGGGTATCACCATCCCTGATTTCAAGTTGTATTAGAACTATATATAGTAACAAAAACTGCATGGTATTGGCATCCAAACAGACACATTGATCAATATAATTAAACTGAAGATGCAGACATAAATCCATACGCCTCTGGATTTTTGATAAAGAAGCCAGGGATACATACTAGAAAAAAGAAAGCATCTTCAAGAAATGGTGCTGCTCTAACTGGATGTCTGCAGGTAGAAGAATGCAGATTCGTCTGTAATTATCACCCTGCACAAAATTCAAGTCCAAGTGGATCAAAGACCCCAACATAAAACCAAACACACTGAACCTGATAGAAGAGAAAATGGGGAATAACCTTGAATGCATTGATACAGGAGATGACTTCCTGAACAGTACAATGATAGCACAGGCATTAAAGCCAACAATTCATAAAGGTGACCTCATGAAATTGAAAAGCTTCTGTAAGACAAAGGACATCTTCAGTAGAACAAAATGGCAGCCCACAGAATGGGGAAAGATTTTCACAGACTTCACATCTAATAGAGGACTAGTATTCAAAATATATAAAGATCTCAAGCAAGATATCAAGAAACCAGATAATTCAATTAAAAATGGGGTACAATTCTAAAGAGAGAATTTTCAATAGGAAAATCTGAAATGGATAAAAAATATTTAAAGAAATATTCAACATACTTGGTCATTAGGGAAATGTAAATCAACTACATTAAAATTCCATCTTACACTTGTCTTACACTAAGATTCAGTAACACAAATGACAGCTCATGCTGGCAAGAATGTGGAGCAAGGGGAATATCCCTCCACTGCTGGTGGGACTGCAAACTTGTACAGTCACTTTGGAAATCAATCTGCCCACCTATACCACTCTTGGGTATATTCCCAAAAGATGCTCGATCATACCACATGGTTGCTTGCTCAATTATGCTCCTAGCAGTCTTATTCACAATAGTTAGAACCTGGAAACAACCTAGATGTTCCTCAACTGAGACATGGATAAAGGAAATGTATTAGAGTTATACAATGGAGTATTACTCAGACATTAAAAACAATGGCAATATGAGATTTTAAGGCAAATGGATTGAACTAAAAAAATTATCCTGAGTGAGATAACTTAGACCCAGAAATTTAAACATGTGTGGATATTAGCTGCAAAGTAAATGATAATGCAGCTACAATCTACAGACCCAGAGAGGTTAGGTAAAAAGTATGACTCTGGGTGTGGTGGTGTGGGGGTCACAGGGATATTTCTGAGGAGGGGAACTAGATTAGATCCTGTGGGTGGACTGGAGGTAGGTGGGAACAGGAGTGGGAGTGATCAGATTAGGGAGGGATGGAGACAGAGAGTTAGGGGAGGAAAATTGGGAGCATTTGAGAGATAGTGTGGAAACCTAGTGCAGTGGAATCTTTGAGGATGTCCCTAGTAGTGAGGACTCCTAGTATTGGAGAATAGATCCTAAACTAACCATTTCTTATAGTCAGGCAAGCCCCAAGCTATGGGACTGGGTTTCATTTGGTTGAGTTCGTGGCCAATGGGGTCCCTTGATGAGCCCCAAACAACCCAGACTGGTTCTAGGACAGAAGGACATTATCCAAAAACATCAGGACCCCCATTCAAGGAGAGTAACATCCAACAGCTCACTGAACATAGAGATATTGAACTGGTACATGCACAGACCCTTCATTCCTATGTTCTGTCTCTTTGGTGCTGGAAGATCCTCTGTAGGCTGCTGAAAGAGAAACCTTGACACTAACCCAGCCATAAAGCTTTCGACCTCTGATCTGTCCTGTTTGCAAGATGTGCTGGGGTAATAGTGCCATAGAATTTGTGGGAGCAGCCAACCAATGTCTGGTTTAAGTTGAATTCAAAGCCATGAGAGGGAGCCTGTGCCTGGAACTGCCTGAATGGCTAGGAAGAAGAGACTGGATATCTGAGAGACCTAAGGTAGAAGCAAACAGGATTGTTCTTTTAAAAAAAATCAACAAAGTGATTTCTAATGATATTCTGCTATACTCTGAGATCAGTGCCTTGATTAGTTGTCATCAGAAAGACTTCCTCCACCTGCAGATATGAGGGGATGTAAAGACCCATGGTCAGACATTATGCAGAGAGAGAGAGTCTATATTGGAGGTTTCCGCTGAGTCCCTTCTCTTAGAGTCTGGGGAGCCCCATGGAAAAGGAGGAGAAAAGATTATAGAAATCAGAGGACATGGAGGACACCAGGAGAACATAGCCTACTGAATGAACTAAGCAGGGCACATATGGGCTCACATACTGAAGCAGCAAGCATGGGACCCTTATGGGTCTGAACCAGGTCCGCTGTGTATATGATACGACTGTTAGCTTGGTGGTGTTTTGCAGACTGGTTCCTGACAGTGTGAGTAGATGTGTTTCTGATTCTTTTGCCTGCTCTTGGGATTATGTTTGTCCTATTGGGTTGCCGTATCCAGCCTCAATATGAGGGATTTTGCCTTCATCTTATTGTACCTTATTTTGTTGTGTTTGACAAAAAAAAAAAAGGCAGACTATCCATCAGTTGAATGAGGACTCAAAGGCTTTAACAAGTTCATTTGTCTTTAGGTCTCCGGTACTCCATGTTGTGGTGGGCTCTTGGAAAGGAGAGTATTTGAACTTGGTGTGTAGAGGTGGCGAATGACAAGACTTGGTTACCATAGCATATAGGAACCATGTGGAGATAGCAGGGATAAGGTATTCCAACAGGGATATGCTTATACTTTATAAGCCCGTTAAGGTGTTTTAATGTGATTTCAGATGAGAGCTGGGACCAGATAAGGAGCATCAGTTATGGAAAGACAGCATATAGAATATAAATGGAAAGTGCTCCTCTGTGCAGTTGACACAAAATATGTAGCCCAAGGACAAGTGCAGAGATGGTCACCTGTGTGGGCAGTACAACAGCTAGAGGCATTGGCATGCCTGGTTGGGGTGGCAGTTAAGCCGGTGTCCTGTGATGGAACACTAAGTAATGCCAGCTTCCCCTTCAGACTTCTCATCTCTAGTTTAGAAGATTCCCCTGAGTTCCATCTAGTACTCTTAATGCTTCAATCCATCCCACTTGAGCCTTTACTGTGCCTTGTAAAGTCACTGTCCACGTGGCTGTCAATGACCTGTTGAAATAATGCTCTCGGTTCTTTTCAGTTACACCTAGTGGTGCCTTAACCATCTCTGCAGCTAGGGTTCCATTTGTAGGTTCACCATTCAGAAGCACGCCCATGAGATCTGAAAGAAATATGAGGCCCAGCCAGGCTCCTGGCTCTGCTGGCAAAACCCATACTGATTATTTAGTTTTGTGGTGGTTTTCTGTATGTGGTGTTAGCCACCAGTTTTATTGTTGTTGCTGTTGTTTTAAAGGAAGATTCCTGGTATTAGCTCTATGGTTTCATTCACAGCTCATAGTGGATCACACTCATTCTGAAAACTTCACCTGCAGTTGGGTTATCTGGTTTTCCAATGGCTCTAATAACTATCTAATCATGTAAAAAAAATCGCCCCCTTACCAGAATAGGTTTATTATCCATTGCACTTTGACTTGGGTGAATGCTAATGTAGAAGCCTGGCCTTTTTAGGTATGATGTAATTTTGAAAATCTGTTCCCATCCTGCCATTTTTTTTTGAAATCTGTTTATGCTGTATTTTTAGTAATAACATTTCAGATACTTGCAGTCAGTGCTTTCTTGTTTCCTCTCATTGCTGTCTCTGGGAGTTTGCTTCGGAAATGAGATGGCAGATAGCCTGACGTCTCTTGTATCCCTTATCATCTTCCGAGCTGTGCTGCTGGTGCGCATGCCAGTCATTTATTATGGAGCAGACAATAGCTTCTCAGAACCGTCTCCATTAGTATCACCTTTGAATGAAGATTTAATTGTACATTCCTTTGGCCTTCTTGCTGTTATGCGTGACTCATTTTTCCTTCTCCCGGCTTAGTTTCGGAAGATATTCATCTTACTACCGTTCATCACTCTGCCCTCACAGGGCTCAGAGTGAGACTGAAGTAAACAGGCCGATAAGGAGACACACGCTGTGTCTGGGTTTCCTGTGTTCAAATCTCTGGGGTCTAACAGGGGCTGAAGAGAGGATGGGAAGTTCCACTTACAGCAAAGCCTTGTTTTGAGAGCAGGAAAGAAAGCCAGGAGGCAACTGTACTTTTACAAATACAGTGGCCATTCACGTCCAGGGATTTGGATTTTATGTAGCTGATGAAAGCCATGGGAGGAATTTTTCCAGGGAATGAGAGACTTATGTTTGTGGATAAGATGTTCTCATTTTAGAGTTGCATAGAAGATTGCACTTCAGTCACATGAACACAGGAAAGTGCTTAGCATTTGTTAATGTGCATCTTTATTCTTCTAATAATGTAGAGAACGAGGGAACTTATAATTAGAGGTAACTGTAAAGAACTTAACTGAATATAAAAATCAAGTCAGGACCAAAGGAAAACAAACCTGTAAAAATGAATGTTATTGTTTCTTTGGTGCTCTGTAAATTTATCTCAGGTTTCCTGTGGGAGCCCTGGGCGGAACATCAGAACAGACAGTGATGCCGGCAGTGGACTTCAAACTGATGTCTTTGTGTATTTTAAATACTAACCCTCTGTCAGATGTCGAATGGTAAAGATTTTCCCCCTATTCTGTAGGCTGCCTTGTCATTCAAATGAAGGTATCCTTTGTCGTTCAGGAGTCTTTTATATCCATATGGTTCCAAGAGAAGCCTTATGCAGTAAATGGCATTTAGCACAGAGACTCACAACTGGTCAATGTGCAAAGAATAAGAGACTTCAATTGCAAAGCTATCCATGGCAGGGCTATATCCGGACTGTCTCCATCAAGGCTAAGGGATCTCTGAGAAAGTGTAGATGGAAACACTGCAAATATCAGAGGTGGTAGATGCCTTCAAGGACACAGTGTTTTTCAGACACAACAGGGAAGATACACATACAAACCCATAGTGGTTTTGACAGCATGCTCAAGACCCATGTAAACTCAAGTCAGACAAAATCTCAGCGTGTGGGGGGTGGGTGGGCATGAAGTCCCACCCTCTTGCTGAGGAGCTATTGGCATTTGATAGCTTCTGGGATAGAGAGAATCAGTTTTCTTTAACCGTGTGACACCTAGTATATTGACCGTACTCCAGGAGTTGTCGGACAACACAAACTAGACTAGATATTTTTAAAGAGAGGATGAGAGAAATCGTGACATTGGAAGGTATGGAGGTAGGGTTGTGTCTGGAAAGAGCTGGAAGAATATGATCAAAATACGTAACATGAAATTCTCAAAGAACTATTAAAATATTTTTTAAAACAACAGCAGAAATCCCAAACATTTTCTTATAAATGCTTTCGAGAAGTTGAGGATCAAGTAGTGAAAATCAAAACTTAAAGTTAGCAACTTTAGGGGCTGAGTATGTTGTTTCCTAGAGAGAAGGATAAATAGGCTTGAGCTAGATTCCCAGAGCAAGAATGATGAGTATAGTGTCAGCTGCTATTTCTGATAAGGTCTATGTGTGTGTGCATGCAGTGGGGGATGCATAAAAGCACACATAAGTCTGCATGAAAACTCTGGTGTGCATGTAGAGGTCAAAGAACAGTTTGTGGGAATGGTTCTCTTTTTCCACCATGTAGGTGCTGAGGATTGAACTCAGGCTGTCAGGCTTGTTGGCAAGCCCCTTTACCTGCTTGAGCCATCTCACCAGCCCTTTCTGACATGTGATGAGTGCCTCATAGAAGGGATTCAGGTATTGTTTTGGTGTGGGAGAATGTTAAAGTCATTATGCTTTATTTATTTTCTGTACAGCGATGGTAAAATCTGATTTTAAGTGTCATGGGGTCTAGATAGTCTTAGTTATAGTAAAGAATTTTTATAAAACTGATTTTGTGATGTGATTTTGTTATAACCAGCTTAATCTCTTCGAGATTGTGCTCTGGACAGTGGCTTAAGGTATAGTGACTCCTTTTCTGTAGGAGATCAAGACATTTTGGTCATCTTTGAATTGTAAGGCCATTTGGTAAGGTATGATTCCTCACAAAGGGTGAAACAAAACAGTCATGTTTCTTTGTTAATTAACTAAGACCTATAGGAAGTATCTATATAAATCATACATAAGAAATACTCCTCAATTTTTAATCTCTTTATTTCTCTAAGAGTTATTATTGTCTTAGTTAGGCTTACTCTTATTGAGTTAGGGTTGCTATTGCTATGAAAAAACACCATGACCAAAAGCAAATTGGAAAGAAAAAGGATTATTTGGCTTGTGCCTCCATATCACAGTTCATCATTAAACAAAGTCAGGGTAGGAACTCAAATAGGGCAGGAACCTGGAGTCAGAAAATGATACAGACGCCAAAGAGGGGTGTTGCTTATTGACTTGCTTCTCATGGCTTGCTNTTCTTTGTTAATTAACTAAGACCTATAGGAAGTATCTATATAAATCATACATAAGAAATACTCCTCAATTTTTAATCTCTTTATTTCTCTAAGAGTTATTATTGTCTTAGTTAGGCTTACTCTTATTGAGTTAGGGTTGCTATTGCTATGAAAAAACACCATGACCAAAAGCAAATTGGAAAGAAAAAGGATTATTTGGCTTGTGCCTCCATATCACAGTTCATCATTAAACAAAGTCAGGGTAGGAACTCAAATAGGGCAGGAACCTGGAGTCAGAAAATGATACAGACGCCAAAGAGGGGTGTTGCTTATTGACTTGCTTCTCATGGCTTGCT